>AVPN01003178.1:0-10309 GCA_000695325.1 Pleurobrachia bachei | reverse complement strand
CTGAGTCTGTGGAAGAAGCTGGATGGGGGTATCAAGTATTACAAAGCAGACATGAAGAACAGGTCCCAGTTCCTCCAGCCCTACTCCCCTGATTCCCAGGCCATGGCCCAGGCTGACCTCGTCCTCCTACCCTTTGTAATGACGTCACTTCCTGAAACAGACGACATAGCCAGCGCTCTCCAATCTGTCCTAGAGTGTATTAAACCGGGGGCTCTGGTCGTGTTTATTGACCATGTCCGCAGCAAGGGAATAGATCTGATCAACGATCTCAGCTACTGGTGTGGTCTCCGAAGAATCTACTTCATGTCAGAGATCTCATACGATCTCCCTCGATATGAGAAGAAGGAGTATCTCTCTCACTACAAGAAGGAGTTCGGAGCTGAACCAGTTAGGCAGACCAAGGTGTGCACTATTGTCTTTAAGAGGCCCAGCGCCCAGGAGTTCGATCGTCGTGGCAAGATGACCGACAGAGAGAGGAAGAATGTTCAACAGGGACAACAGAGGCTCCAAAAAGTTAACCCCTCCCTTCGATTCTTTAGCCCATCTTAAATTATTTATCTCCCCCGCTCTCTATGTGTTAAATTGTTTTGCTCAGTAGAACTCTGAACTGACACGGTATTATATCTTTATTACAGCACGCTTATATTATATCTTAATCGTTTAATTTTCTAATGTTCAATAATTGTTCAACAATATGAACCTCGTTTTCTTCGTTTATACAACCCGATTCCTCTTTCTGCCCCGCTCTATTCCACCCCCTCTCCATATTCTCGTTAACTAACTTGTAACTTACTTTCCCATCTCTCTCCGTCCCTGGAGAAATCACACCGCACAATAACCTCTCCCTCCCCTCCGTCCCTAGACATCACCGCACAATGACCTCGTCTCTTTCCTTTTCCCTAGAGAAATCACACCGCACCATGACCTCGTCCGCGAGGAATAAAAGTAGTGAGGTATCAGCTATCGAGTACTCTACAGTCCGGGTCCCGTACGATGTTCTAAACAAGAAGTTCAGACACGCTCAGAAGATCATAGATAGAGAGATCAGTCAACTGAACAGTTTGATATCGAATATTGAACGGTTACCCAGTCCAGAGTTGGAGGAGCAAGCCATCAAGAGTTTGAGAGAAAAACTGGGGTCATTCAAAAAGAGGGTAAGGGTTTATTTATCATTGCCGTACGGATTTATTTACCATTTCTGATTGTCAAGTACTTACCACTGTAGTTTGTTAATTATAATCGTTTACCAAAGTTCCAAAGTTCCAGTTTCTAACTTCATCCCTCTTTCAGTATCTGGATTGTCTGTCTAAGGAGGGAGGGTATGCGAACAAATGCAGTGAGAGACTGGATTACCTGCAAGAGTACATTGATGAGTCTGATGTGAGTTGTACAAACTGAACAACAAATAGTACTTTCTTATAGTCATACCACTGTCCACTACGATGTAAAAAGTTGTAATCAGCTGAACTTAGTACTGATACTGAACACCATTATTACTTTCTCATAGTCACACCACTGATGTAACAAATTACAATCCACCGATAAGTTCTTGTTTTTGTTTCCAGGCCAAAATTGAATCTTTGTGGAAGAAGAAGCGGCTGAACAGGATTTTGGTTGATTATTTCTTGAGGAATAGCAACTACGAGACAGCAGTCCAACTTGTCAAAGCAACTGGGATTGAAGTGAGTATTGACACGTCATGATATTGAGTAAGTTTTGTTACAAAGCTATTCTTTTTCTCAATTTGTTGTTTCTCTGGTTATTTTGATCAACGTCCTCCCCCTGATCACAGACCCAGGTAGATACGGAGCCCTTTCTAGCAGGGAGGGAGATAGAACAGAGTCTAGCAGCCCACAACACAACTCCCTGCCTACAATGGTGCTACGAGAACAGGTCTCGATTGAAGAAATCAAAGGTAACATCTTTTAACTCATGATTATGTAACGCACAATGTTTCACCCACACGTAGATAAAAGTACTTCATTTTAACTGGGTGTGTGTTTCCTAGACAAGAAGAGCTTGTGAAAAGATAATCTCTACTGCAGTTGATCTAGAATAATCACACAATCTGTATTCTGCTTCACACTGAACTACTGCATTAGTTAAAACTCTTGCTGCTGCTGCTGCAGCAGCTTCACCGTGTATGTGCTACTGCAATATCACATACTGCAATATCACGTACAGCTGCTATCTCCAACCCCTCTTTATCTCCCCCACTTCCTTCCCACAGGTGAATCTAGAGTTCAAATTGCACACCCAGAACTTTATAGAAAAGATAAGGTGTGGGGACTATAAAGGGGCAATTCAGTATGCTCAGAGGTACCTAGTTGATGGAGGGGAGGCACCTCTGAAACTTCAGGAAACTATGGCACTACTGGCATTCAAACCAACTACCGAGGTAACATCCTAATGTGATATATAGTAGGTCATGCCCATCCTACAAGTTTTAAAAAGTCTCTCCAACGTCTCCACGCTCTTCATACATGTCAGTTGCCATCATGAAAGTCAGATTGTATCTCCCCTCACACCACTCCCTTCCGCTCAGTGTGAAAAGTACAAGAGGTATTTCTCTGAAGATCGTTGGGAGGAGCTGGTTGTTGAGTTCAGGAGAACTAACTACGAACTGCACCACCTACATACAGAGAGTCTACTGTCTACTGTACTACAGAGTGGTCTCTCTGTTATCAAGACTCACCAGTGTTATAGGTACGAGGGGGTGGGTGGTATTGTCGTTTTTAAAAGAAAGAAAACAGTGATTTAGTGATTTAGTAGTTAGTACCTACTTCTAAAATTAAATTTCACAGATTTTATACCCTCCTCTTCTTCTTCTCAGTTCGGAAAGGTCTGGTGACTGCCCAGTGTGTAATGAGCCACTAAATGCCCTAGCTGCCCCTCTTCCCTTTTCCCACTGTACCCAGAGTCGTCTCATCTGCCGTATATCCGGAGATGTAAGTGCACTGACAATTTATTTGGCAATGTTTTTAATAAGTAATGAGTTTCATATTTTGTGTCTTTCACATTTCTCCAATACCTGCTCTGCTTGTGTGTTCTAAAGAATATATATCAGTGTGACAACAGTATTTGCCGATTTAACACCGCCACACATGTACCACCACATGTGTACCGCTGACAAGAGTTTCTTGGCAAGTCTCCAAGTTGCTCTTTTGTTTTTCATTAACAAACCTACAGCGTACTAAAAATAGCATACCGTCCCTCTGTATGTCTGTCTGAAGAAAAACACTGCAGTCAATCACACACCCAAACATTTTACACCCAAACAGCGCCAACTTAACAACTATTCTCCCCCTGTCAGGTAATGAATGAACACAACCACCCTCTAATGCTGCCCAATGGACACGTCTATGGGGAGAGAGCATTAACCGAAATGATGGAGACAGAGGGGGTTATTGTGTGCCCCAGGACCGAGGAAGTATTCTGGCTGGACCAATGCAAGAAGGTCTATGTGATGTGAAGTGACACTTCTACTTTGGAGCGTGATTGGGGATGTGACACTTCTACTTTGGAGCGTGATCGGTAGGGGCTGTGAGATGGAGTACGGTGTGTTTTGGAGACTATAGTGACACACATAAACGGAGCGCGCAGCGTGTTTCTTGTGATGAAAGTTGAAGGGTGTCATTCGTAGTGACGCACGTACAATCCCCTGTGTATAATAGTGAGACAGTTTGTTGTTGTTTTTGTTGTTTTTCTGCATATATTTACACTGTTGTTATATTGTATTGGGAATTTAAATACGTTCAAGATAACTCATATCACATATCTCTCTTGTCTAAAATATTATATCCCATTAGAGCAGAACCCACTTCCAATCTCCAACTCGAATAGATTCCAACTGCCCCTCTCCCGCAATACAAAGTATCCCAGTGTCGCCCTCTCTCACACATCCCAGTGTCCCCCTCTCTCACACATCCCAGTGTCCCTCTCCCTCTCACACCAACCGAACATGTTTTCTAGCCAGCATGGTAGCAGTGGCAGATTTAGGAGGAGCCGACCTTCTTGTACGTTGGGCTGCTGGAGCTGGGGCACTAGTACGGACATAGCTGAACTCTGATTGAGTTCCTGTACTGACTGGCAGGTCACACGATGATGTCGTTGTACTTTCCTTTTCTACTGAGGGATAGAAGTGAGTTATTGTTACTGGAGGATTATGTCCTCAAATCTCCCCCACTACTTACAGCTCCCCTCTACCAGCCACCTATTCCCCCACTCCCTACAACTATAACCGCTTTCAGTTACCCTCCCCTAGCCCGGTCATAATACTATTTCTTTCCACCTCGCCCACAAGTCCTACCTTTTCAGAGCATTGAACCGCTCAGACATGTCCTACCTCGCATTGTTCATACGTTGTTGGTGTAGTAAGTCCTACCTGAGTTGGCCTGACAGATCCTAGTTCCTATACCTGAGTTGTTAGATACTGATCGGTATGTTCTATGTTTGTATCGGTGCTTCCCTGTATTAGTTCCCAGTCTCGCCCTGGCCTTCGCACTTTCACTATACCACGTCAGGGATTCTAGAAGTCTGTCCATTTCCCTACCATTCTTGAATACTGCTGCCGACTGTGGTCTCGTTCTGTAAACTGGGGAAGAAAGATGGAGAGATACTAGATAGTGAAGGAGAGAGAGAGAGAGAGAGAGAGAGAGAGAGAGATAGTGAAGGAGAGATAGCATATACAAAATCACGCCTAATTATGTCTTGTTATACTTGTCATGGGCAGGCTATGGCACACACTGTACCGTTGGACCTCAGTACACCTTGGACCCCGGGGTTCCACAAATGTTGCTTCTAGATCCTCCCTGATTTTCTGAGAAAGAGTTGGAATTTTATGAAAAGAACAAAAGAGTTTCTTTCGCTGGTTTGCACATATAATTTACGTTGTAAATTTCACAAATTTATGTTCCAGTGGAATTTGAAAGCTAGCCACAGTGTTTATGTGCATATAATTAAAGTTGTAATTTTCATAACGTGAAAAGAAAGAGAGAAAGTGAATAAAGGCGAGTGAGTATTTTTCTCCCTTCCGACCTAGGGAGGGTCGTGTGTGTCGGTTTTATTAACACGTGTGTCGCGGGTTTGCTGCGAATCAGGCTAGTGAGTTGTGCAAGGAGTAAGTGAGCTGTCAAATGTCAGTTACACAGTTTCAACAGTTGGGCTTGCTATGTTTGTTTATCTGTGTGGGACTGGACTTACTGAGTTGATTTTCTCGGTGGCTGCTCCAAAGGTTAGACCCTCCTGGTAGCGCTTTCCAGGACAATAACCTGTGTACCTGAGAGAATAGTATAATGAGAATGTCAGACGTGGGTTTAGTTATGAGATAGTGAGAGAGAGAGGAAGATAGAGAGACAGTGAGAGAAGAGAGAGACTGCTAGGTATAACGAAGGTATGATTTGCTTGACATATATGCAAGCTTTTTATGTCAGAGAGTAGGATCTCTCTCTCTCTCCTAGATCTCCGGCTGTTTAGGTTTGTAACATCTGTTCGGACTCTCTCCTACCTATCCATATCTCCTCCCCCTCTTTCGTGCCTGGATTACACATGTCTTCCCCATTATATCCCACAGGCTATGATAACAGCAGTTGTTATTATAGGTCACAAACCACAAGATTCGCTTTTTATCTCCACGTGACATATCTTTCGCTCCACACTGTCTGGCGCCGCAGACCCCATCTGAGCGCACTATCGTTGTTGAGACAGGCTCCGTATATCTTATTCACATATCTGATATCTTCATACATAATTCACTCTCTCATTGTCATTCGGATGGCATAACCCGTGACTCTTTTCATTGATAAGATGGGATTTCTTTGACTATTTAGTCTTTTCATTGGTCAGTTATAGGTTTTTCTCTTTGTTCCCTCGTTATGTAATTGTAAAGAATGAATAATGTTTCTCCCTCCCTCTCCATCTCTCTCTCCATCTCTCTCTCTCTCCAGATCTCATTGGTTCATTTGCAGTGCATTGTATAGGACCTACCTATGACTATGTCGTGGATAATTTGTCGCATAACTAGTGTACATTGCCAGGCAGGGAGAGATAGAGGAGAGAGTGGGAGAGAGGAACGTCTCTACTCATGCCATATTACTAGTCCACGCCTTGCTTGTTATTACGACTATTAATATTACAATATTTCTCCGTCTAACGAAATGTTCACTTCATTGTTTGTGTATGTTTGTTCTTCTGTGTTTGCTGCACTGTGTATGTGATTATGTATGTGAGGTTCTGTTTGTGTTGTACCACACCTAGATGCAGACATGTTCTACTGTATAATCATACGACAATATTGTCTATCTCCCTCAGCTCCTGTTCTGAACGTGCCCTCTCTGCTATTGGTGGTTCCTTCTTTACTTCTACTGGCCAGTGAACCAGTAACACCTAAAACATGCTGTATCTATGAATTGGTCGAACCTCCTTTAGTGGGAGCAACTTCCGTGCTATTACTCCGTACAATGTAGCCCATACTATTGTTTGCACCTCCCCAGGGAGAGGGAGTTGTGCTGCTTTACTTGAATTTGTGCTGGGAAAGTTAGAATGGGAGATTTTGTCCAAGGAATTGAGTTGAATGAGAGTGGTTTATTAGAACACTCTTCTCTGATTTGCCTTCTTTCATCAAACCTATGTTTATCCAGGCTGCTAGCAGTATATGTTTTCTCTCTCTCTCTCTCTTTCTCTTTCTCACTCTCACTCTCACTCTCTCTCTCTCTCTCTCTCTCTCTCTCTCTCTCTCTCTCACTCTCTCTCACTATGCACCCCATTTCCTCCTGCAATTTAGCCCCCACTAGTGTAACACCAAGCATTAATATTTTCTCGCGTCCCTTACGTTACATCCGTAGCATGACATTGTGTGTGTGACATTATGATGTGAATTTCAAATATATTCTAGCAGTTCTAGAAAGCAATGTTCATAACATTTGATTTGTGCTACAAGTTTAGACGCTATAGGTTCGGAGCCTGTGTAGGACACATGGAACAATGTCCTCAAATACACCGCGTGTATTAAACCTCACCAAGTATTAGCAATTCGATACGTATCTGTATACGTCGGCGGGGTGGTGTAGTGGTAACACACTGGCCTCCCAAGCGCTAGGTCCAGGGTTCGATTCTGGTCTAGCGCACGTCGTCTAGTCCACCAAGCTATGATTGGTACGGGTATTTACCCGGATAGTGTACTCGTTGCAAAGGTTCACCTATTCATACAGGTGTCACACTAATTAATTAGTGTGTAATTGTAAGGTGCTCACGTGTAGAAATACATGTGTTCATCACTCATCAGTGGCTTGAGGAGCCTGTAAAAGGGACATCAAGCCAACTGCACGAGTTTTCATCATTATTAATTCTGTATACCGGGACTTGTATTCAGCTTTTGTGCATAGTATTACGTATTCTGGTGCATGTGTTTGAACTGTTATGAGTATGTCCTCAGTCCTCCTGCCAATTGTAACAGCCCCTTCTCTCCCTCTAACTTTGTAGCTCACACCACTTACCCGGGTACATGTCCATTTATATGAGGTTTCCCGGCTCGATCATGCAATCTATCGTAGTGGTTATAACTTGTTCTAGCAAAAACCTCTGCCATCTTGTCTATGATATAGTTGACTAGTTAGTTTTATTTATTGGTAAAGTTGATGCTTGGCCATCTCAGCCGGTTTTTGAGTTGTCACTGTCATATCTACCGCGGCTATGTACTAATCAAAGAAAAGCTTCGCACGACCACGAGTGTCAAACGCAAAACGGATCAGAATATCAGATGTCACTCTGTAATGTTGGAATAAGCGGGGTATACTCAACAAGGGTATCAAGTGTGTGTTTTGCAATTGCAAGCGTGGGCCCACTTTGGCCGATCAAAGAAAAAGTGATGCACGTCGACGACTTCCATCAAGAGAGAAAGAACTAGAGAGAGAGAGAGAGAGAGAGAGAGAGAGAGAGAAAGCTAGAAAGAGAGAGATAGAGAGATCAGGGAGATAGAGAGAGAAAGAGACTCGAGTGCTGCCCAATTGTAGAAAGTGATGCTGAAGAACGTCCCGCAGAGCTGTACACGTGATACAAATAAAAGCATGTGATTGGTTAAAACACTTTGCACCACCACTAGTCTGCAATCACGAGAATTGTCGCTGCTCTCTCTCTCTCTCTCTCTCTCTCTCTCTCTCTCTCTCTCTCTCTCTCTCTCTCTCTCTCTCTCTCTCCGATGTTTAAAAGCACACTACTATTGAGGTAATACAGTCAATGACACATTCACGCATGACTACTAAGTACAACTGAGGTCAATAACAACAAGACTCGTAACAGGGGAATGTGCTTGTAAAGAGGCGAATCTCCATGGTAACACAGGGAGGAATTGTGGGAAAAGGTAGCAGCAGTAACTGGATTACAAAGGAAGGGGAGAGCGGGGGGGGGGTGAATTATGTAATACGATATGGAAACCAAATCGTTGTCATGGTAACCAAGGTATGAGTCATGAACATTCAGTTGTGTCTATTGGTAGCACGCTAAGAACTATAGGGGGTGATTAAGTAGGGTAATCGGGTAAGTTCAAGTCTTGTTCACCATATCACTTCCCTCCGTGATTGGTCTAGTGATAGCTGTCATCTGAGCTGGTTGCTATTTGAATCACTTCATAAGGTGCTCCTTGAGTCTTGAGACTGAATTCATCCGACCTCGCCCCGGCAGAATGAACATGTCGAATGAGTTTCTGTGGAATGCGATCTCACTGATGATGCAGAGCAGGAAATGCTGAATTTTGAGTAGCGGAGTTCTGGAATGTTCTCTCTCCCTCTCTCTTTCTTTCTTCATCTTATCTTCACGCACACATGTTCCTCAACTATTTCCTGTCTTGTCAATTCTACATAAACGCACTGCCAATTGGAATTCCATATTTTATGCACTGACATTCACTGACTATTAATTCGCTTTTGACGAGATGTATATTGAGTGGCTCTTTACTTCTTCCTACTTCTTCACTAGATACTTTATACTTTGCTGACGTGTGGTTTTGTTGCAGCCACACGGTCGATACTAAAGACAATGTAGTCTTGTATTGTGGCAGCTGTTCCGTGACGAGTTTTAGTGAAATTGAGGTTTTTCTCAGCTCTTGTTGACTTTCTAGGTCTTTCGTTAAGGGTCTCGGTGGCTAGGGACTTCATGGAAAAGTGAAAAGTAATGATGGTGTAAGAAATGTATTAGATTAGAATGTGGGGTCATGTAACTTTTGTCTCAAGTCCTCATGAACCAATTGAATGTGGAGGTCAGCTGTAACTTGTATCTCATGACCCAGCTGTAACTTGTATCTCAAGACCCAATTTTTGTGACCAGGTGGTCAACGCACTGGGCTGTGCCCTAAATATATCACAGCCAGGAGAGAGAGAGAGAGCCAGGAGAGAGAAAGAGTATGCGTACCTAAATAGATCACACGAGGGTCCTTTTAGGAATACTTAATGCTTCATAAAATATGAGCATATATATTTTATGACCAACATTGAATATACCATACATAACACACATGCTGGGCTGGTTGCTAATTACTAAGCATGTCGCTCTTCTCTCTGTCCAATTTATTATCCTGGGGGAACTCTCTCTCTTAACCGCTCTCTCTCATTCTAGCACTATTCTATCGTATATGCATCACTATTCCGCATGGTTCCAGAACCTTCCTTGGATGCGTGTGTTGTTGGGAGATGTAGAGCCAACATATCTAATATATTAGCCCATTCGGTAAATATCTGGACAGGTATGTTTTTGAGAGAACGGAGCCAGATAGAGCCAAGCGACCAGTCCCAGCGTCTTCCTTGGACATTTTTGGGTTGGCATATGATGGTGGGAACCTTCGCCTGTTCGCGGTATTGCCTCACCAGCAATACGTTTCAATGCTACTCTATCTGCCGCTTGATGGTAGAAAAAACTGTGGCACTACGGATGACTGAATATGCCATGGCATTTTCTCTATTGGAGACAGATGGTCGGTTTGACCAATGTTCCTAAATCAATTTTTAAGCCTGAATCCGATGCCACCATAATTGAAGCGTTTAGATTCCATCTTCACCCTCAAAAATTGGCTTTTTGCCAAAACTCTGTTTTACGCACTAAATTCCCACTTTTGGGCGTTCTAAACGTCTAAATGACTTGAATCTAACGCTAAATGTTAGCTATTACACTTGTCTAGGTCCTATTTGAGTTTTATTACGATCGGTCAATGGATACCTGGCTTGTGGCGGCTTTTTTCAACATTTGGAAAAGTTCTTAAAATCCAGCTTTTCAGAATCTAGCAAAAATCGCTTCCAGGTGCCAGAAATTTTATTCAAAAAGA
>AVPN01003175.1:0-10394 GCA_000695325.1 Pleurobrachia bachei | reverse complement strand
AGCACTCCAAGACCTGTTTGGTCAATTTGATCAAAAGTGTACTATTTTATAGATTGTTCTTCATATTGAGTTTTCCAAAAGTTCCCAAAGTTAGTTTGTTTTTCAAAAGTTCCCAAATTCAAGTCAGTTTTCTTAATCAATATTGATTATTGCCCTAACATACTTGTTTTCCCCAAAAGTTGTTCGCCATGTACGGATACATGTTTGAAGCGATAAAGGCGGGAATTCTGGAGAATTACAGCCCCACTGTTTGGTATGGGATGAGTGAGGCGGTTAACTCGCCTCTTGATTTCGAAATATTCTCTGATTATGATGAAAAGCTACTCAAAGATCTTGCCGGAGGTAATATACTATTATTAGTATTGGACATAGTTGGGGGGATGCTGATCTCGCAGGAGGTAAACCAAGTTTTAATATTCAATATCTAGGGGATTGGGGTAGGACTTTAAAGGAAACGACGAGGTATTAGGTGTAAAGGCCTTTCGGCTAAATTGCCATCTTCAGTACATCCTACAACATAGAGTGTTAATACAACAGGTCACAAAACACTACCAGTACCACACACACAATATTCAATTCACTGTAATGTATGATCACTCTGAGAGCAGAACGAAGTGGGTGAGAAAGTGGGTGTATTGGCAACTATAGCATTAGAAGGCTGTTCCCTGCCTTACCAAAAGGTACCTAAATAACCTAGCGCTTTACTTTAAACCCCATATTTTTCAGCCTTCGCAGCACATTTCCGTTTCACGGAGGACAATGCTTGGGAGTACTTTGGAGGGTGGTACATCAAGTACCTCTTCACACACTGGAAGATGGAGAAGGTTGCCCGAGATCCTCACTCTTTCTTTAGGTACACACACACTCTTTCTTTTGTTATGTTCTAACCCTCGTAGTATGAATCCCACATGAACACCCTGTACTGGGCAATCTTTCTTCAGGTACACCTCATTGCCATGTTATAATGCGCCCGAAACACAGTCTAGCCATGCAAGTACCTCATCATGGTCAATTGAAAATCTCGTATTGTGTTCAAACTATAAATTCTAAAAGTTTGAACTCAAATACAGTATGTAGTATGAACTAATTAGTTAGTTAATCAACTAATTAGTCAATTAATATGTGACCTCTAATTGTTTCAGGACTTGGAATGATTTTCAACAGTACAAACTAGCAGACTTTCCGAACATGCTAATGATATACTTCAAGGTAAATGAGCTATTAAACAATGATTTATAGGCTCAGTTCTGTCTAGATTGTCACTCTACCGTACTTCTATTCTACCCTACTTCTATTTTACTCTGTGAAAACTAATTTTAAAAAGCTTAGCGCCATAGTTACCCATTCCCGGGCGGTATGCGGTATGCTCAGCGTGTGGCTAAAAAAATTAAAAGGGTACCCCGAATTCGGAAATTTTACTTATTACATAATTTCAAAATGTTTTGCTAGGTGTATCCTGAACTAAAAACTGGGTTCCGGTTGGCAGCTGTTCTGGGTATAAACTCATATGCTCGGTTCATTCTTGGTTTTGTGAACTGTGTCTGTGGGGAACTCTTTGTGAAGGAAACTAAAAAGGTAAGAATACTTCGTAACCATGGTGACAGTACGGCGAAAAGCTTGTTGTGTGCATTCAAGTGCAGGGATCTCTCGCGTTACACTCTGTATGCATTATATCGGGAGGTACTTTCCCTATCATGAAGGGACAAGGTAACATGAAGTTGTAATTTGGAATTATGGGTACAAGTAAGGTAAGGGTCAAGGAGAGGGATTCGATTCAAAGTGAGATAAAAGACTTGGCAAGCTAAAAGAACATTAAACTTACAAAAACAGTGATTTTACTCGCTCTATAAACACGATACAGTTACAAAAATATAATCTGATAAAAGAGTTTCACACAGGGGGACTCACAAAGGACAACATTAACTTCAATAGGGGTGGTTTGCAGTTGAGAGCTGCGGTGTTCCTCACGTGTTCCGGAGTCAGACAGAGTTTCATTCCATATTTCTGTGCATCACAACATTTTTGAAATGCCCATCAACCACTTCAGCCCCTGGTTCTTCCACTTCCATAACTTTCTCTGCTTCCATTTCAGTTTCTTCCATAGCATTGCTTTTCGAATTGGGATTGGGGTTGGGAGTCTCAGAGTTGTCCTTTTTCTTTCCTCTTTCCTTCTTCGCCGGAACAAAATCCCCCTCCTTTCTGATTTTTGCTGGAACAAAATCCCCTTCCTTTCTGATCTTCGCCGGAATAAACTCTCCTTCCTTTTCTTTCCTCACTTTCTGCCTTTGTTTCCGATAAAACTCCTTCATCTCCACCTCCGAATAGTACTGACAGACAAACACACCCTTCCGTCGTATCCTATGCCGCGGCTGTTTTGATAACCTCAACAAGGCCACAGCGTCCGCCTCCTTCTTGAAAAGAACCCTGATTGCCCGGGCTTTGTCCGGGTTTTCCCTACCGATTCGAGAAATGCCGGCAACTGAGTGGAACATTCCCGGTAGACTCATTCCTTCAAGGATAGTTCTGATGATCTCCCAAAGATCCTCACTGGAATTTTCTGGAACTCCACGGAACACAACACTCTGCTGGGATGATGTCTCCTGAATCAGCTGCTCCTGCGATAGCGTCCCAACACTCGGCTGCTCACTAGATGGTGTCCCAAAACTTTTCGTATCAGCCACTTCATTGGAAACAGACGAGGGCCCCTCTGAAGATTCCTGGATTTGTCGAGTATCCGGACGGTTGGCAATGAGACTATCTCGGCTCTTGTTCTGCGTTGCCATGGTAGATTCCCTGGTTGACGACATTACAGTCAGGGGTTTAGTAGCATAACAATTCTGGATTACATTTCTGACATGGTCTGGAAGCCGATCCGAAGTGGAAATTGCATCAACTGAAGGCTCGGTCCCATACTCTTCTGGGGAATGGTGTTCCCTTGGTGACGCAGTCACCCCTACACCAGCCGCGCGAAGGGCAGCTAAACGAAACTTGCGAAGCTGCTCCCTGGAAGCCATCTCTAGAATCTGCTGCTCCTGCAGGAATTCTGGGGAATGGCGTTCCTTTGCTGAAGTGGAAGAACTCATTACTTTCTCAGCAAAATCAGAGTCAGCCAAAGATTGCCATGTGGACTGTTGGACTTCGGTGAAATCAGGATTCTTTTGTTCAAATGAGTAAGAAGCGGTTGCTTCATCATATGGTGGAGGATCTGAGTTTGGAGGTGGGGCGGATTCCTGTACCAGATCTCTTCCAATATCTTCCTGAACAATAACATCTTCAGTGACAACCATCCCATCTATCTCTTTATTTTTCTCCTTATCTGGAACCGGATCAATTCCAGGATCACCCTGGTTGGCCACAGAATTGGTCACATTGAAGGGTCGCTGATCATGCCCAGCACACGGTTTAGTCGAATTACAAATATCACAATAGTAGATCTTCCCGTTCTTGTCTATCCAGCATTTATCGGGGGAGATCGCGTCCACAAGACCTTTATCAGGCGTAACGATCACACACGTTTTAGGGCACTGCGATACATTATCAGCAATAACTTCATTTTGTCCAACTTTAACAGAAAGAAACAAGACTCTGCCGGAGGTGACCCGGCCTTTAAACGACAGAATACCACCTTGTGGAATCACAGCAAAACCCTCATCGACGAACTCAACAGTGTCAACAGTGTTACTTTGGTTTCTGTTTAGCTCCAGTTTTATCAAGGGTCCACCAGCTTTAGTGAGAATGGGGGCGAGCATGGGGACGGCCACGTTTGCTCCTACTTCGTCCTTAGAGGACACGCCCTGAAACATTCAAATTGTTTGAATCAAGGAGGGACCCTGAATAGCTAGCCTAGAATGCTCTGTCTGGCGGCTCAGATGGGGTCTGCGGTGCTAGACAGAGAATGTGTTCGTGCATCGCAGTGAACAGATGGTGAGTTTAGCTAGAATGCATGCACGGTGACACAATACAACAAGTCGGAATCTCACTTTTTGTTTGTCGGTTGAGATTTTAACTCGAATCTGACCGGGGAAGGCGTTAGAAACCCGGAAAACTCCATCGTCTGAGAGTTTTGATGTTTGACTACCCATAATCGGTCATGATCCTACCGCCGGTACAGCTTTTACATTATAGCTGTTAATAAGAGGTGATTTGGTTAGAGCCATCAAGATATTTGTTGAGCAAACATTTACTGATATGTTTCCAAATCATGAAAAATGAAATTCCAGACCCAATTTCCCATACCCCACTCTACTATAACGGCGGGCATGAAACGATATGCGTGATAGACCCCTCAACAATGATAGACATCTTTCTGCTTTATTTTACTAACTCTCGTGACCGCTATGTGTTGTAATGTTGAATAGCACGAGCTGAGTATGTTGCACAACAAAGCTCAACAAGTGGGATCAGACACACCGACAAAGCATACGCCATACATGCGTCGCACAAAATATTGCGCTTGGCATGGTGTTTGTTTATTTTTATTAACAACTTGGTACATACTACAAGTACAAAAATAAAACACGAGATTTTAAATAGTTGAATAAAATGTGGGTACTAAAAGCTATAAGAATAAAGTGGTAGAGGGTATGAAAAAAATAAGTTAAACTCTTGCAGGACACATTCCTTTCAAACAAACACGTGTCTATCAAAATATGTTTAATATATAACAGTGCCATATAGCAGATCCCATATGGTGACACATGGAGCTGCTTCTTGTTGCCATGGTGACTGCAAGCTTGTTTCCATGGTTACACAACACTCTACTCTTCTTTCAATGGGTACTGGACAGTGAGCCGAGCGAATCTGGAGTCCTCCAACTGAACTGGCTCCTCACTTCCTGTCTGCGTGTATGGTAGGCAGGTGATAAACGCATCCTCGGGTCGGTCTTCCGTGATAGCGTTCAGCTTAGCCACTGAAGAAGGAGGGGGGGTGTTAGCACGCTGTAACGATACTCTCTATACCATTCTATAACGTCTTAAAAAGTTAATGTAACGAATTTGATCTACATCATGTATATCAAGGAAATGAAGTAGAAACGCAATCCCCACTTGGAGACCCTATAATATTTAAAGTAAAACTCACTATCAACTTTGACTTTCACAGCCACCAGAGGTTGAAGTCCATCTTTTGCAGTGGAGGTCCATGGGTAGAAGTTACTGAAATCTCCATCACTAGGATCCGGGTGAACCGAGAATGATGTGATGTCGGACATATCACCTTTACCGGCAATACCAATGTCACGTTGACAATCAAAGAAGAACCGGGTTGTGGTGCTGTTACCAGCAGGATCGAATCCGTAGATCTTGGGAGAGATTGTTATGTTTACTAGGGCGAGAGATTGTTATATTAACTAGGGGAGAGTAAAGGAGAGATTGTTACATTGACTAGAGAGTAAAGGAGATATTGTTATGTTAACTAGGGTGAGAGTAAAGGAGAGATTGTTACATTAATTAGAGTGTGAGTTAAAAAATGAAAAATTACCCTGTTCAATCCAAGGACGAAGCATCCCTCTTGATTTTCAAAGGAATATTTCGACAGATCTCCACAGAAAGCGCTGTTCATTTCTACATGACTCCACCTGCGGAGATATTAATTAACTTATTAATTGGTTGATTGATTAACTACAGTCGGACCCCGATTTAGGGACACCCTCGGGGGAAAAGCTCTTGTCCCTGGACAGATTGAACGTATAGACAGGGCTCTTATTATCAGCAGGTCTCACATATCATGGATAATGTTTTTAATTATGCACTATACTGCTGTAGACATCACCCACTCACTTCATACACACACAACACCCACACACGTGATCAAGTCTGTACCACAGGATTTCGATCACCGGCTGTATTACAGCACGAGAGAGAGCCGTCACTAGTATCGTGCAAGGATCCGAAGATCATGATAACAATTAATATGACGTGATCAACTGCTATAGCCCAACTGTTCAGTCTGAGAATTCTGATATAAAGATATTATTTGCCGTACTGTGTTATGAGGTAACTCCAACCCCCCAGTTTCATCTCCTTGTTTAACATGGGAGTTACCAAGGGAATCCACTGAGTTCGATCAATCTGGGCACATACCCACACAGTAGTACTATTCGAATTGGCTTATCTTTATATCAGGAATCTCAGATAGCAACAAACCTTGTGTTTTATTGCGAACTGGACAGATTGAACGTATAGACAGGGCTCTTATTATCAGCAGGTCTCACATATCATGGATAATGTTTTAATTATGCACTATACTGCTGTAGACATCACCCACTCACTTCATACACACACAACACCCACACACGTGATCAAGTCTGTACCACAGGATTTTGATCACCGGCTGTATTACAGCACGAGAGAGAGCCGTCACTAGTATCGTGCAAGGATCCGAAGATCATGATAACAATTAATATGACGTGATCAACTGCTATAGCACGGATGAAACGATATTGCGTGATAGACATATTTCTGCTTCATTTTACTAAATCTTGTGATCGCTGTCATGTGTTGTATTGTAAAATAATGAGCTGAGTAACTCCTTACAAGTGGGATCAGACTGACAAAGAATACATGCGTTGCACAAAACATTGGGCTAGGTATTTGTTTATTTTCTTAACAACTTGGTGGCCCCCGATTTAGTGATACCCCGATTAACATTTTTCGACCCCGATGTTTTGGCACCCCGATTTAGTGACAGGATTTTTCCCACAATGATGCCACTAAATCGGGCTCCGACTGTATTAGAAAAACAAGACACGGGATTTAAATAGTTTGAATAAAATGTTGATACTAAAAACTATAAGAATAAAGTGGTAGGGGGTATGAAAAAAATAAGTTAAACTCTTAATAATAATTGTATAGCAAGCTGGACACACTCCTTTCAAACAAACACGTGTCTATCAAAATAACAGTGCTATATAGCAGAACCCATATGGTTATATGGAGCCGCTTGTTGTTGCCATGGTGACTGCAAGCTTGTTTCCATGGTTACACAACACTCTACTCTTCTTTCAATGGGTACTGGACAGTGAGCCGAGCGAATCTGGAGTCCTCCAACTGAACTGGCTCCTCACTTCCTGTCTGCGTGTATGGTAGGCAGGTGATAAACGCATCCTCGGGTCGGTCTTCCGTGATAGCGTTCAGCTTAGCCACTGAAGAAGGAGGGGGGGTGTTAGCACGCTGTAACGATACTCTCTATACCATTCTATAACGTCTTAAAAAGTTAATGTAACGAATTTGATCTACATCATGTATATCAAGGAAATGAAGTAGAAACGCAATCCCCACTTGGAGACCCTATAATATTTAAAGTAAAACTCACTATCAACTTTGACTTTCACAGCCACCAGAGGTTGAAGTCCATCTTTTGCAGTGGAGGTCCATGGGTAGAAGTTACTGAAATCTCCATCACTAGGATCCGGGTGAACCGAGAATGATGTGATGTCGGACATATCACCTTTACCGGCAATACCAATGTCACGTTGACAATCAAAGAAGAACCGGGTTGTGGTGCTGTTACCAGCAGGATCGAATCCGTAGATCTTGGGAGAGATTGTTATGTTTACTAGGGCGAGAGATTGTTATATTAACTAGGGGAGAGTAAAGGAGAGATTGTTACATTAATTAGAGTGTGAGTTAAAAAATGAAAAATTACCCTGTTCAATCCAAGGACGAAGCATCCCTCTTGATTTTCAAAGGAATATTTCGACAGATCTCCACAGAAAGCGCTGTTCATTTCTACATGACTCCACCTGCGGAGATATTAATTAACTTATTAATTGGTTGATTGATTAACTACAGTCGGACCCCGATTTAGGGACACCCTCGGGGGAAAGGATCTTGTCCACAAAATCGGGGTGTCCACTAAATCGGGGTTAAATAAGGTTAATTTCCTATATCGGGGGAAAGAAATCCTGTCCCTAAATCGGGGTGTCCCTAAATCGGGGGCCCCTAAAACGGGGTCTGACTGTATAATATAAAGAACTTGTGAATCCTTTACCCATTAATTGATCGTTAATTAACCGTTAATTGCTAGTTAATTACCCGTTACAATTACTCTCTAATTACCCGTTATAATTACCTAAACACTTCGCCTCCCTCGGAATCAGGAGCCAGGTAACTATCATACTCCGTTTTAGTCTCGTTAATAGCATCGAGATATTCCTGGAACTTTTCTTTCTCTCGGAGGTTCATTGTCGTTGACTTGAACTGCTTGATTGCAACCTCTGAAATGGAGAGTTTGTTACGTTAACTAGGGTGAGAGTAAAAGAGAGTTTGTTACATTAACTAGGGTGAGAGTAAAAGAGAGATTGTTACATTAACTAGGGTGAGAGTAAAAGAGAGATTGTTACATTAACTCACGTGGTTTGTTGGATCGTCCGACAACAGTGGGCACATTATCATCGAGTGTGGAGAGCATCACATACATGTTAATTGCAAAGAACCCCGCGAGGAAGGAGTAGAAGAAGATGTAGAATGTTCCAATCTTGGCTGAAAACAAAAGGGTTTAATAATCTTGAATCTCCACGATCAGAGACCGGCTGGGAGTCCAGCCTAATAATTAAGTGTAGACCTAATTTAATGTTATCTAGGTACCCATTATGAAGTGTGACTTACTCCAACTCCCCCCCCTCCCCCCCGCCCATGTTACTTACCCCAACTCATGCCTCCTCGACCCATGACGGTTCCGTCATCGCTGTTGTAAAAGAAGGTTCCACAGGCTTTCAACCCAGCTTTGAACTTTCCCTCTTCCTTCACTTGGACCTCTCCTTCGGGCATCTTGCACTGCTATATGGCTAAAAGTGGTTTATTAAGTGGTTTATAAAGTGATTAAAAGTGGTTTCTAAAAGTGGTTCACGGGGATTCTGTTGGATATTCGCCAACGAAAAAAAGAGACAAAAGCGTTGCCAAAATGATAGTTAGCGTAACCCTATACATACTATAAAGAGGGATTTATTGATCATATCAAGCTGTAGGACACTATAAACAAACAAAGGATCGTTCACTAGAAAGGGGTCTCCCCAAACCTTCCACATCACTTTCAATCTCACAGCGGGAAATATTATAACAAGGAGTAATGCACTTTATCATCGCACAGTACCGGGCAACTTTTTATTTCAAAGAATAAAATGGAGTTACAGTAACATGAAACCAACACTTTGCGGACAACGGAACAGTGGGGGCCGAAGGCGGTAGATTGATAGGCTAGGGAGAGAGAGAAACAGAGAGAAACAGAGAGACAGAGAGAGTGAGAGAGAGGGGGGAGGGTTCCTGCGGATGCCGAGAGAGTTAATCAGATTGAATACCTCGAATGTGTATAACATCTGGTGAATGGTGCCGCCATTATTACCTGATCATATATGTTCCCTCTCTCAGTCTCTATTCCTCTATCTGTCCCTCTCTGTCTCTCTTCCCTTCCTTCAATAATTCCCTCAATTCTCTCTCACCACACGTACACCTAGAGCGGGAAACACCTGCGCAACATTACACGAGACACTTTGCTAGAAACAGACCAGTACGAGACCTTGCCAGCAGTAAGAGTAAAGAGAGTTTGTTACTTTAACTAAGAGAACGATGGGAGCAGAATACGAGACAGTCCCAAACTCCAAGAAAAACACGAGAGGAAGAGGACACTTGATTGTATACAAGGGAGTATGTGGTCCGTGTGGAGCTATACACGTGAAGAAAAGAGGGGAGACAGAGGGAGACAGAGGGAGAGAGAGGGAGAGATAGAGAGAGAGAGAGAGACAAAGGGAGAGAGAGAGGGGGAGGGAGATATACAGAGGGGGATCTACATGTGATTGAGGCCTCTTGGCAAGCAACTATTGGAATGTACATTGGTCGTCTGAACCACTATGCAATGGCGCAACAGGAGAGAGGGGGAGTCGAGGTAGAAAGGAGGTGGAGAGAAAGGGGCAGTTAGCTGGGAGCTGAGAGAAAGGACATTTTAAAAGTACAGTGCAGTAAACTGTTTGCGGCACACACAGCGAAAAGAGACCAGCAAATTTAGAGAAAAAAGGAGTTACTGTAATCAAACCAAACTTAGAGATAGAGAAGGAGAGAGAGTGAGAGAGAGGGAGAGATAGGGAGAGTGAGAGAGAAGATAGAGAGGTAAAGAAAGATAGAGAAAGAGGTAGGTGCAGAAGGGTTATGGTCAGTAATAACTTGGTTTGTTGGAAGTGTGACTGAACTCTTGTTAGTGCGTACGATCATAAACCTAAAGGAAATGAGGCGAACATTGAGTAACTGCATGATCAGATAAATTTACCAACATTCTTATTCCTTTTCAGTCCTAAGTAGTGATTTTTAGGTCCGAAAAATTATTGGTTCGTTAATTATCGCTAATTGAAAAACACCCAAAATGGGCTAAAATGGCCCTTAAGATGGTTTTGAAATTTTGGAGTT
>AVPN01003174.1:0-10474 GCA_000695325.1 Pleurobrachia bachei | reverse complement strand
CAAATATGTTTATAATGAATGCAAATGACTAAATTAGCTTAATACTCAATCAATATAATTTGGAGAAACGCCCCCTTTTCAGAGCTCCACGCGGAGTGTATTGACAAGCTAGCCCAACTACACAACTACGACTGTCTCCGTGCCAACAAATCTATGATGGCAAGCTCAGTAGAGGTCCGTGTTCCCTTCCTGGACCCAGATCTCCTTGACGTCGCCATGACACTACCCACCACCATGAAACACCCCAAGTTTATATCCCACAACGGGCGGCCCATTGAGAAGGGTTTGTTAAGGAGGGCATGTGATCGGGATAACTTGTTGCCGGAGAGCGTCTTATGGCGTCAGAAAGAGCAGTTTTCGGACTCTGTGGGGTACAGCTGGATAGATGGCATCAAGGAACACTGTGCGAGGAACAATACCACTGAATCTGAGTTGTATTACTCGGTTTTCAGGGGGTTTGGGTACCAAGAGGAGGGGGTTATCCCTACTACAGTTGGCAAAACAGTGGCATGCTCAACGGAGAGAGGTGCAAGCTGGGTGCCAGAGGGCACTGCTAAGGATGACAGTGGAAGGAGCATGGCTACTGTTCATGAGAGTTTCACAGAATGAAAATGTAGACTTTTGAGTTTTGAGATGGGTCAAGTGTATGTAGATTGAACCGACGTGTGAGTTTGTTTGTGCTACGAAAATGATAATTTTACTTAGAGTTTCGCAATATTGGCAGTTTTAGTTTTTTTAATCCACTCCAAACTTAATGCACGTGTGACTTACCAATTGGACGAGTCTGTCGTAGGCATCGGTGAATGAAGATGCAACGTTGTATCCCTTTTTGGAGACCAATGCTTTTCTGATCTCCTCGCTAACCTGAGGAGATGACTTTGAGACAAATCCAAGATAAGAAATCATCATATATATTCCACATCTTGCAATAATCTATAATATATTGGAATTTGTGTTTCTGACTGTGTATGTAGTCATTTGTACCGCATAATGTTCATCATCTGTATGTACAGGAGAGTTATGTACTATTTACACCTCTGAAAGATTACTACATACCTGTGTTTCTACCTTTGTTTAGTCTGTAAACTGTACCTTGTGTTCATCCAGATTTCCTGCTGATTTGACATCGATCTGTCTACAGAACCTCTGGTAGGCCCGGGACACTTCTGCACTGTCCGGAGCACAGTCGGGAAGGTGCTGAACACATAGCTGTTTCAGGAGATCATTCACATGACCTTCCCTTCGACTGGTCATGGCTATAAATAGTACGTTGTTTTATAAGCTGGTTAGAGGGGTAGGTATTAGTCAGTGGCCCGATTTAAAGATAGCTGAAGGGGTGATCTGATAATTCTGTACATGTGGCTATGGTAGGTGCATGATGAATGCACGGCCAGGAAAGAAAATGATGAACTCAAGGCATGGCGATCTCCAGCTTTATTATAATCCACTAACGATCAAAACAGCCACCGGTGCAAAATGATCAAAAATTCAGTTGGAGTGGGAGATGATGCATATATTATACTAGCGCACCAGCGAGCAAAAAAACGGTTAAAAGCCGGATTTTGAGCATTTTTAAAGCCAGATAACGGCTAAACGGTTGGAGATAGAGCTTAAAAATCCGACGTCGACCCCCCCATAACTTGGCCAATGCATACAAAATGGCACCAGTGAAACGTCTCTAAACCATTCCTAAGTGGCTATAGCCATAGAGCCAAAATACTGTTATGCGCATAATCTAATTATCCAATTATCTAATTAACCAGATGAGATAGAGACTTAATTCCAGCATATACCCCCACTAATGCGAGGACGCTACACACTCAAGTGCCCTCGATTTTTTCTCTACTCGTCTCCTGAGATGGTTTTTGAGTTTTCGTGACAGGCTGAAATACATGTGAAAAGGGCGTGGCCCAGAAACCCAACTTCCAAATATTGGAGAGTGCGTCATTATTTTTTGGTGATTCTGGGGACCTATCTGAGCACTTTGGCGGTGGAAAAGTAAACTTCCGAATTAGTTCCCAAATCGGTGCACAAATTGACTGGCCTAGAGAGTGACTGCGAATAATGAGGGGCACACAAGTGAGGGGTTAAATGCGTAGGATGCTGTTCACTTTGATCACATCTTGTCTCTCATTCTTGATCTTTAACTCCAAGTCACCATGTATCTCTTAGTAGGGCTTGTGGTCATTTTCCTATTCTACCACGTGGTAGACAACAGTCAAAAGTGGTTGTACGCCCGGAAGTACAGCCATATCCCCGGACCTCCCCCCGTGTCGTTCCTCTCGGGTCACGGACCCATCCTCGCCAAGGCTAAACGAGATAATGCGTTTCTCGAGCAGTTCATCACCTGGGTTGAGGAGTATGGAGATACCTTTAAGTTCTGCATCAAAACAGATTTGTCCCTACTCCTATTTTAAGGGTACTTATGGTTCTGGCCTCAGGCTGAAAACGCAGGTACCACGCCCACCCGGAAATGAAGGTGTTGCACCTCTGACCCGTATTTAGGGTTTTCTGTGGTGTTAGTAGAGACCCTTGGGAACACATTAGTGAAGGAAATAGCTGGTATAAAAAATTTCCTAATCAGGGCAAAAAATGGGGTCTGGGTCTCTTACTATATAGATTCATTCTGTACCAAATTTGCAGACATTCTTTAAGTTTATGTCATTTTCCCAGTTTCCAAATATAAAAAAACTTGCTGTACACATACAGGTTATAATATAACAAGCATATTTGTCCAATAAAATAGGGATTAATTATAAAGAGGGAAAGGAAAGGATTGTTCTGTTTTAATTGTTACGCTTATTTCCACATCGGTAACAAACTCGCCTCTTGGCGAAGTTGTTTGTACGGCAATTCTGATGACTACACTGCCAATCACCGAATAAAATGTCAAGCAATGAAATCGAGCTAGAGAGTTGAAAAACGACATATAACACTAAAATTTTTATTTTGCCCATTTTTGCCCATTTTTGCCCATATGGGCAAAACCAAAATTCGGTGGGACTTTGGACAATGGGCAAAAAAAAAGGTGACGCCCCCCCCCCATCCAATTATCTAATTAACCAGATGAGATAGAGACTTAAATCCAGCACATACCCCCACTAATGCGAGGACGCTACACACTCAAGTCTCAAGTGCCCTCGATTTTTTCTCTACTCGTCTCCTGAGATGGTTTTGGAGTTTTCGTGACAGGCTGAAATACATGTGAAAAGGGCGTGGCCCAGAAACCCAACTTCCAAATATTGGAGAGTGCGTCATTATTTTTTGGTGATTCTGGGGACCTATCTGAGCACTTTGGCGGTGGAAAAGTAAACTTCCGAATTAGTTCCCAAATCGGTGCACAAATTGACTGGCCTAGAGAGTGACTGCGAATAATGAGGGGCACACAAGTGAGGGGTTAAATGCGTAGGATGCTGTTCACTTTGATCACATCTTGTCTCTCATTCTTGATCTTTAACTCCAAGTCACCATGTATCTCTTAGTAGGGCTTGTGGTCATTTTCCTATTCTACCACGTGGTAGACAACAGTCAAAAGTGGTTGTACGCCCGGAAGTACAGCCATATCCCCTCCGTGTCGTTCCTCTCGGGTCACGGACCCATCCTCGCCAAGGCTAAACGAGATAATGCGTTTCTCGAGCAGTTCATCGCCTGGATTGAGGAGTATGGAGAGACCTTTAAGTTCTGCATCAAAACTCGGCCTGTAATATTCACGGTCGACCCGGATGCCCTCAAGCAGATTTTTAGTGACGTTGAAAATTGGACTAAGGTGGATCACCTCCCCAATCGGGCACTGTTCGGCCAGCGGATCACTGGATTGTACAGCATCCTAACTGGCGGTGGGCAGGAATGGGCTATCAAACGACGGATCATGACCACCTTCTTCCAGAAACAGAACATGACCGAACTGACGCCACACTTCATACCTCTGATGGACCGGTTACTGGAGACGAAGGTGAAACCGATGGTGAAAGGTGGAAACGTTGTTGATCTCCACGAGTTGTCTACCATTATTTTCTCCGCTCTGCCCGGTGTGGTGGGGTTGGATTGCCCGATGGGGGTTGATGAGCCAGAAGAGATTGGGAAACGGGTTAACATCCTCCTCGACATTATCCCAACGCAACTTGCCAACCCGATGAAGACGTTTGGAGAAATGGCATCCACCAAGAAGAGGAATACCATTCAAATGGTTATTGAGATGCGGATGATGGGCCGGAATATGGTCCACGAAAAGAGGAAGGAGATGGAGGGGTGGGAGGGTCAGAATCCCAGTGACGATCTCCTGGCGTGGCTGATAACAGCTAATGATGCAGCCGGGCTAAGTGATGAGGAAGTGGTGGATGATATTCTGACGGTGTACCTGGTCATGGACAACATGTCAAAACAGATCGGGTCTCTCTTTATCTATCTGATCAACCTCCCGGAGATCTACAAGAAGATGGAGACAGAGCTAAGGAACACGCCCATACTAGGTCAGAGGTCCCTCGCCAAATTGGTCTACACAGAAATGGTCATCTTGGAATCTCTTAGAATGACACCCGTGCTGCTCCGTGGTACTCGCTGGATGAAGAATGATGCTACGGTGGACGGTTATCATATCCCCGGTGAAGTCCAGTTTCAGTACAGTCAGTATGTCCTTCACAGGAACAAGAAATTCTGGCCAAAACCACGGGAGTTTGACCCGGAAAGATTTGCGAATGGAATTCCAGGTGTCGATGACATGACGTTCTTCCCATTTTTGGCGGGACCCCGGGCTTGTCTGGGTAAACACGTGGCCATGGTCAGCATGAAGTTGATGTTATCCATGATGGCAAGGAATTTTGACCTAACCCCACAACCTACTGGTACAGTGCCATTTGTTAATCAGGCAATGGCAGTTACTCGGCTGAAGGGAGGGCCATTTTATTACGTGCAGCCGAGGTCTTGCGAACAAGTGAATGAGGAATGAACATTGAAGATGAGAAAATGATATAGCGATTGGACAATTGGAAATGTTTGCATGGATCATTATAATTTATTATTAAAATTTAAATTTGAACTACACTTGCATAAAATCTATTAATTGAGCTTGATTGATGTACTCGACTAACGAAGAAGTTAACACAATGATAAAACACAAATGACACAAATATAGACGATTGGAAAGCTCATAACCCATGAGCGAACGCCTGCATCTATTTTGACATCAGTCATGTGGTCTATAATGTTACACAATGTTAGCGTGTGAGGTCAGAGAGCTAAATTCACCATGTGTATATTTGTAGCACGTAGAGTTTTCTCTCTACCTCTTTCCTAGCAATATCATCCAGCCATCCAATTATCTTGAGCACATGGCTTATCCTAAGTGCCCGTTCAACTCATTTCCTATTACATAGCTAAGCCAAAATGATATTTTTCTTCCCTCCTATGTCTTTTGTGGGGGTTTCAGATGTTTCGAAAGCTCCCGAAGATTCCTTTTAGTAGTAGATTTTAGTTCCACGCCCTGCAACTCTATAATTTATTTCTACAGTGTATAAATTACCTCTTTCTTTCTTTGACCCTTTACATTAACACTCGGTATTCATCTTCGTCTGTTGGTCATTGGGAATATATTCAAGTAAAGGCTGTCAGCCCAATGCTCTGACAGAGTAAAGGTGATACTATTGAGGGTGCGTCAGAGGCGGGGCCAGAGATAGAGATATAGAGAGGATATAGAGAGGATTGAGGGAGACCAGAAATTGGATCCGAATTATTAATTACGCAAAAGGCTCAAGACAATAACGAAGAGCAATAATTTCGTCATTTTTGCCCATTTTTATTGCTGACTATAATGTACGAAATTTTATTATCCTTTTCATATTTTGACTAGTTCTTCAAACCTACGACCAGATCAGCTTACTATCGAAAGGTTACTTGTAGGTTTTTAAATGTATTGGTCATATTATAGTGGTAAAGGAATCATATATGAGGTTCTCTCGCGAGTCTGTTACTCCACCTGGCCCCTTTACCATCGCAAAAATATGTTTTCGCATAATATTCTCAGAGGTAGATGACATTCTGACTGTGTACCTGGTAATGGACAACATGTCAAAACAGATCGGGTCTCTCTTTATCTATCTCATCAACCTCCCGGAGATCTACAAGAAGATGGAGACAGAGCTAAGGAACACGCCCATAAAAGGTCAGCGGTCCCTCGCCAAATTGGTCTACACAGAAATGGTCATCTTGGAATCTCTTAGAATGACACCCGTGCTGCTCCGTGGTACTCGCTGGATGAAGAATGATGCTACAGTGGACGGGTATCACATCCCTGGTGATATACAGTTTCAGTACAGTCAGTATGTTCTGCACAGGAACAAGACATTCTGGCCAAAACCGCGGGAGTTTGACCCGGAAAGATTTGCGAATGGAATTCCAGGTGTCGATGACATGACGTTCTTCCCATTTTTGGCGGGACCCCGGGCTTGTCTGGGTAAACACGTGGCCATGGTCAGCATGAAGTTGATGTTATCCATGATGGCAAGGAATTTTGACCTAACCCCACAACCTACTGGTACAGTGCCATTTGTTAATCAGGCAATGGCAGTTACTCGGCTGAAGGGAGGGCCATTTTATTACGTGCAGCCGAGGTCTTGCGAACAAGTGAATGAGGAATGAACATTGAAGATGAGAAAATGATATAGCGATTGGACAATTGGAAATGTTTGCATGGATCATTATAATTTATTATTAAAACTTAAATTTGAACTACACTTGCATAAAATCGATTAATTGAGCTTGATTGATGTACTCGACTAACGAAGAAGTTAACACAATGATAAAACACAAATGACACAAATATAGACGATTGGAAAGCTCATAACCCATGAGCGAACGCCTGCATCTATTTTGACATCAGTCATGTGGTCTATAATGTTACACAATGTTAGCGTGTGAGGTAAGAGAGCTAAATTCACCATGTGTATATTTGTAGCACGTAGAGTTTTCTCTCTACCTCTTTCCTAGCAATATCATCCAGCCATCCAATTATCTTGAGCACATGGCTTATCCTAAGTGCCCGTTCAACTCATTTCCTATTACATAGCTAAGCCAAAATGATGATTTTCTTCCCTCCTATGTCTTTTGTGGGGGTTTCAGATGTTTCGAAAGCTCCCGAAGATTCCTTTTAGTAGTAGATTTTAGTTCCACGCCCTGCAACTCTATAATTTATTTCTACAGTGTATAAATTACATACCTCTTTCTCTCTTTGACCCTTTAAATCAACACTCGGCATTCATCTTCGTCTGTTGGTCATTGGGAATATATTCAAGTAAAGGCTGTCAGCCCAATGCTCTGACAGAGTAAAGGTGATACTATTGAGGGTGCGTCAGAGGCGGGGCCAGAGATAGAGATATAGAGAGGATATAGAGAGGATTGAGGGAGACCAGAAATTGGATCCGAATTATTAATTACGCAAAAGGCTCAAGACAATAACGAAGAGCAATAATTTCGTCATTTTTGCCCATTTTTATTGCTGACTATAATGTACGAAATTTTATTATACTTTTCATATTTTGACTAGTTCTTCAAATCTTAGACCAGATCAGCTTACTATCGAAAGGTTACTTGTAGGTTTTTAAATGTATTGGTCATATTATAGTGGTAAAGGAATCATATATGAGGTTCTCTCGCGAGTCTGTTACTCCACCTGGCCCCTTTACCATCGCAAAAATATGTTTTCGCATAATGTTCTCAGATCATCCATCCCTTTATTGGCAAACATGTCCCCACTTTACTCAGTGATCTAACCTAACAACCTTATCTTGCCCTCGTTAAGCTTGCATATTTTATGAAACTTTTTCATAAAAAACCTTTTCAAAGGAAACCAGTAAGCCATCCCAAAGAAACCTAGGAAAATCTCTCCACCTAGTTCTTTTTGGAGTGTTTCTTAATTGTTTTGCCATTATCTAATTGTTGATTATAAATCTAGTATAAGGTATTATCTAATCTTGAATCTAAATCATCACCAGAAATGACGTTGAATACCCACACCATCAGCAACTATCTGTGTTTTATCTTCGGACTTCTCGGTATTCCAGTTAATATAATTTCACTGTACAAAAGACGCAAGAACACCGCCCTACCAAGCAGATTATATCTTGTTCTCAACCTGATGGACCTTATCATCTGCATCTCAGCAACTTCATTGTTTGTGTGCTACAAAGTAACAGAACATTCTCCATTATATGGAAATTACGTTACAGTGTTTATGGTATCAAACGCTAACAAGGCATCTGCAATTTGGACGGCTGTAATTGTAATTACTCGCCTGATATCAATTCTAAATCCCTTTTATCCAATTAATCAACCTCTACTATGGAGCACCGCAGTCCCTATCGTGGTTCTACCTCCCTTCATTATGTGGGCAATAGTACTGAAGACAGATGGGACTACAAGGTTGACCGCCATCGCTGTTTCGGCATACTCAAACGTACTGATTATCAGCATTGTAACCATAGCAACTATTTTGACATGTACGGAATTAGTTCGACACCCCGACAACAAGGTTTCAGAAAGAAGGAAGCGCCGGGCAGCTGGGACAGTGCTAATAATATCAGCCCTGTATATGATTGCGAATATTCCGGGGGTGGTTGAGGTAACGTATTTCGTGAGAGGATCCACTCCTCGACAGAACACAGCACGGCATGTTTGGTGTGTTTTTGTAGCACTGAACTCATTGTTGAACCCTATTGTTCTGGCATACAGAACGAGATGTATCTCATTACCAGGCTGATCAGGTGATTATAGGATCAGAGGCGTGATTAGGATCGGACAAACGACGCTGTTAATTTTATTATTCATCGTATACATAGAGTTTGCTGAATCAGTGATTTGTGAAATTAAGAGAGATTATTGAGAAAGGCTGTGAATCGGGTACTCATAATACCCGGGTATCCCCCCTCGGAGCTGAGGGTAATACGTAATAAAAGAAACTATAGCCGATAGTGTATGTGGCTGTAAAAGTTGTTCAAAACGGATTTTAATTCCAGAAATCACTGCAGTGAAAGCACTGCATTTTACACACAAACTCTCTCATTCATATAATATCAGCGATCTCGGTCCAGCTCCCTCTCTCTCGATTCTCCATTGACTCCATACCCCATCGCATGTCATGACTCATTGAATCATGACGTAATGCGGTATAATAATTCATAGACTGTCTCCTCATAGTCAAAAGCTCAACCCTCACTAAGTTACACAGTACAGGGGGTTCATCACATGAGTCCCTCCATTTCTGACATGAATGCTTGGTAAGCGTCCACCTTCTCCTCTCTGATCTGCTGCGAGGAAGACGAGGAGGAGGCAGATTGTAGATGTTGCTGTTGCCGTTGGGTAGTAGGGGGCTTTTGTACCGCAGCCGAGGATGAGGGCTGTTTCTTGAAAGTCTCTGGCATTCGCTTTCGCATTTTCACAGAAACAGGGACAAATTTGGTAACCTGAGGAGACAATCTTTAGACAACACAAAATAGTAAATTCTCCTATCTAGATCAGAAACAGTCAGAGAGAACGTATTATTATTAATTAATCAAATTAACTCAAAACTTGTAACTGACCCGATCTTGGCGGTTTTGTGGGGCGGCTGTGGGTGCCGCCATGACCACTTTGGCACTAGTTGGCACCGTTGTAGCCTTCTTGGTGATGGTAGCGGAGGCATACATATCTGGTTGTTGTTGTTGCTGTTGTGGGGCCCCTGCTGCTAGGTATGGGTTACCTGAACCACCTGCAACAATTTAGTCGGTGAATATTTACAACTTATGTGTGAACAAAATGGAATCGAGAATGGGTATTTAATGTCTCAAATCAGTCTCAAATCAATTTTTATTCCATCGGGGCAGCCCAGTCAAATAACTTATGGAAGGGGGGGGGGGCTGGAAGCTTATTATATCATACCTTGTTGGTGGAACATGGGGCGGAGTTGGTGTCGCACATTCTCGGCAGGGTTGTATAACATGACACCCCGGGGTACTTGTACAGAGGGGGGCATTGGGACTCCGGAGAATGTGGTCTGGATACTGGGTGGCAAGTTGCCTCCTCGGGCTGGACCTGGACCTCCATCATCTTGATCGTTTTTCTGGGAGGGGGATATTGGTCAGACTTTATGTGTCAAAAGAAAGGAAGTTGCTACCTAATAGGGCAGGTTATCCTCCAGAAGCAGCAAAAACAAAACAAAATGGAAGTCAAAGTGCTGAACTTACGACAGGAAGTGATTCAAAGCTTTCCATCCTTCTTCCAGTACTGTAGTGTTTAATAGTGCTGTTACTGATGGCACATCGGGGCGGCTTACCTGCAGCGAAAGATTGAGACATTAGAATAATCCCTTAAATTGATCTAGAGACACTAATAGCAGGGCCTATTGAGCAACTAGCAAGAAGCACTTACTTGATGGAGCTGCGGGTGGGGTAATACTGGCCGGGAGGGTGATCAAACTGGCTACACTCTCATGACAACCACTGGATCT
>AVPN01003172.1:0-10455 GCA_000695325.1 Pleurobrachia bachei | reverse complement strand
GCTCTCAGGCTAATCCTCTGTAATTCTCGCCTTTTAGTGGGCCGGCACTGATATATTATTTTGTGCTTCATATTCAAGTGTTGGTTCCTTTATTCTAAAATTCTTTCATATTTCAATATTTTCACCGTGATATTTCTCGAAGCGAAACAATCCCTCGTCTGAATACTTTTATTTTTACCAACTCCACTTCTACATACCGTCTTCTGCACCACACTACTAGATCTAATCCACTGCTACTGCTTGTCTACATTATAATGTTTAGTGTTTGCTTTACCAACTGCTACTACACCAATACCTCCCAGCTCTCTCTCTCTCCTATACTGCTCTCCAACTTATCTCTCCCCCAACAATCTCAGCTGTATCCTCTCTTTCTGTCCTACTGCGATCTCACCTAGAACATAACAATCTCTCCCACTGTGTATCTCTATGTTGCAGCTGTGGTTACATCTGTCTCTCTGCACGTTGTGGTTGTGTCTCTCTTCATGTCCATTCATTCTCTCTCTCCATCATTATGATGTGAATTGTGACTCCACCCACAGGCCATGTGGTTGACATGTATTGACGCTTATCTTTCTACGCTGGGAAAAACTTCTTTTTGTTGTCTTGAAAGACAGTTTCTTCTACAAGTTGAGCTGATGCCTGACACAAACCACCGTGTTTTGACTTCGTATCATGACCTCCAACATAAATGTGGCCATTTTGATCAATGACTTGTTTCATTAGCAATGATTAGAGTACACCCTGTAGGAGTTTTGAGGTAAGGTGATACTCCTCCTTTCTCTCTATTTCCCTTTCTGTCTTCCTCTCTTTCTTCTTCTCCCTATGTCTCCCTCTTTCTATCTCTCTCCATGTCCACCATTCTCTCTCTGTCTCCCTCATTCCTATCCATTATATAGCTCAGGGCACCCGCGACTCCGACCTAAACTTGTTATACATTCCGCTAGTACAGTCCACCTTCAGAGTTTGATATTTGATTTTCTTTCCACACCTATGCTATGGCGCCAAAATCTGAGTTGTTTCATTTTGGTGTCTTGTGTTTCGCTTGACCGATCGAGATCTGAAGGCTCACCTCTTTCATCAAGGTTGTGCTTGTGCTGTAGCCATGATGGAATCCACGCGGCCGGACATTTGTGATCTATCCCGTACCGAATACAGAAGTTGAACTATCAGCGGTTGATAATTCACGAACCCCAACATGTCAGCGGTCGTTTTCAGATACTTTCAGTGCAATGAAAGCAATAATTGTTAGTTCCGATTCCCTCCCCCCGCGCAGTGCAGGTGTAATTCCGCACGTGCAAATGAAGCCGCGCACTTTGTCACGCGCACTTTGTCACGCCCGCAGTACATTTCACTGTCAGGACTCAGGGGCTTTCTGCTTTTATTTGTTGATTTGGTTCGTCTTCTTGTTTGCCCGGTTGCTTCTTTGTGCCCTGGGGCCTTGGAAAGGGCAAATTCAAACGAAAAACAAAATTACCGTTTCACATCAACACCCAATCGGTGTTTGTTTTGTTCAAACTCGGGCGCGGGGAAGCAGGGTCGAACACGGCAAATTGGTGTGATATTTCAGTCTTTTTTGTTCTTTAATTCTGATTGCTGGTGACATGCAGCTGCTTCAGGTGTCATGGGTGATCCGTCATGGTATCACGGTGACATCACGCCTTTTTCTCAGTGAAAGAGAGATTTTTTAGAAAGAGAAAGAGAGATATAGAGATAGAGAGAAGGAGAGAAATAGAGAGAGAAAGAAAGATAGAAATATGTCCAGCTGCAAGAGAGTCTCATGGCTCCACGCGAGCTATACTAGTGATCCCCCCGGAGGCTCATCTGAATTCTGATCCTATCGGATGTTGCCTAAAATTTCAATTATCCTATTCGAAATTGGGGCGTGTTAGGGCCCTTCCAATTTCCATGAGAGTTTTATTGAGGCCCACAATTGAAAAGATCAGTCGCAGATGGTCAATATTGTAAGGGACAGGTGTTTCATGGAAGATTGTGTGTGTAGCTGAGTGTACTAGACAGTTGGTCTACAGTTGGAATTTCGAAAGTTTCGTGTGACAACTTAATTTCCTTTACAGCCTCTTATTGTTTCGTAGTAATTCAGCTCCGAGTGCAATATTAATTCTTGCTCTGCTGAACATTTTCCCCTGCTCCTGATCTCATTGCATTCCAGCTCTAGTATTGTGATCTAAACGTGAAAAACTCTACAGTTACTGATCCCTGCTTGCATTGTTTTCACCCCCCCCCTTCCGCAATTTGTCACTCTCCCGGTCTCAATCCGTCGCGGATCCTTCTCTCTCGCTCTCTCTATCCCCCTCTTTTCATCTCTCTCCCTTCTCTTGTTCTATTGAGAATCTAGTATCCTCTTCTTTTCTCTAGATTCTCCACGTGATCAAATATAGTAGTAACTATTATAGTACCCCCTCTTTTCCTTTTCTAGTTACATTGTTACACACCCCAATTCCACATTGACCACGTGGAAACCAGTACCCTCGGTCTCTCCCTTTCTGTCCCTTCCATCTCTCTTCACTCGATCTCTCTCCCTTCTGTATCTCCCTCCTTTTCTCTCCCCTCGATCTCTCCCTTTCTCTCCCAGTGACTTTCTTTCATTCTCCCGCTACTGAAACGCCCCTTGAATGCTATTTTCATATTATTTCTTTCTTTGTTTGGGTTCTAATAAAACATAATATATTCCTCTTGTTTTGAAAGCCCACTTTGCAGCTTGTTACCAGGTATTTCTTGAACAATGTATTGTTTGAGTCGCTTGACACTGTCTTCCGCGCTCCGGAAAGAAAGTATAAACAATTCAATGTATTGTTTAGTTAATATAATCCAACTAATTTGGCTGGCCTTACTATGCAGCAATCCTGGGGAATTATACTACAGTTAGAGAGGTCTAAAACATGGAGTATTTGGGATACTTTAGCGAGAGGATGGGAGAAAGGTTAACGCAGGATTTCTGTCTCTGATCCATATGATACTGATTTTCTCTCTCTCTCTCTCTCTCTCTCTCCATTCCTTTTTCTCTCTCTCTACCTCTTCCTATCCCTTTATTTCTCTCTCTCTTCCTCTGATATATTTCTCGTTTTTCCCTAGAGGGCAGTAAGCAAACAAAACGACAGTTCTCTCTCTCTCTCTCTCTCTCAGCTGTCGTTTTGTTTGCTCACTGGGAAAAACGAGAAATATATCAGGGAGGGGAGAGAGAGAGAGAGAGGTAATGGAAAAATGAGCACCCATAGACAGGTAGATCGATGTACCTAACCTAGTTATATGCTACCCTAGAGAGCCTCGCCTTTTTGTCAAATTTCCGAACCGATTTTGCTGTATAAAATCTGTGTTGTAGTCAATAGTTAATACACTTGAAGACTGCCCAATATTGCCCTTGCCCAAAATCTTGCCCATGTCAGCAAGATTTTGCCCAAACTCATGACATATCGAAAACCACTGAACCCGACTAATTTTGATACGCTAAATCACGTAAGCAACTTTTCTAATCCATCTGGGATCGGAAAAGTGGCTGTGCGACTTGGGCAAGATTTTGGGCATGGGCAGTCTGTGCACACCCTAACCATATCTAGAATTTATTGCTTTTTATTTTGCACTACATTTTCAATAATGGTCCCTAGAATATTCTTTCACTAGAAAACTTGGTGAGGATTTGTAATCTACTACTCTTAGCCACCTCTGTTGTTTGGAGTAGACAATCAATCAAAAATATTGCTGACCCCCCCTCTAAACCCCTCCTGACCTCTCTCTTTCTTCTCCCCACCTCTTTGGCGTGTTTACTAAATTAAACTGCCCCAGAGGTTCTCCATGAACGCTATCATCTCTCTCTCTCTCCCTCTCTCTCTCTCTCTCTCTCTCTCTCTCTCTCTCTCTCTCTCTCTCTCTCTCTCTCTCTCTCTCTCTCTCACTACTATCTCTGATGGTCTGTCTGACGTCCCTACTTTAGGCGAGGATCTCAGGGATCTCTCTTGTTTCGTACGATATCACTCAGCCATGACGATAGAGAGAGAGAAAGATAGAGGGAGAGAAATTGAGAGAAAGATGGAAAGAGAGAGAGAGAGAGATCAGAGATTGAAAGAACAGTATCTGAGAGAAAGATAGAGAGAGAGAGAGAGAGAGAGTGAGAGAGATCAGAGATAGATCGTGTGTCCCTCCTCCCTCTCTGTCCAACTATCCGCGGCCTATACGAGGTTCGATGTAAGGGCGCGGATCCTGCAAGTTAATCGGCCCCTCTTTGCAGGTAGTATAATACACATTGCCCTTCCTAATGTCTTCCTCCTCTCTTTCTTGCAGGACTGTGGTCTCTTCTCTTCTTGTTAGGAATCTATCTCTCTATCTTTATGATCTTTGTTTCTCTCTCTCTCTATCTCTCTGATCTTTCTCTCCCTGATCTTTCTCTCCCTGATCTTACTATCCATCTCCCTATATTTCTCTCTATCTGACTCTCACGTTCTCTCTCTCTCTCTCTCTCTCTCTCTCTGACTCTCTCTTGGTCTCTCTTCTTTGGCTCGCGTCGGCCGGGTGCACCACAATTATATTATCGTCTAAAACCCCTCAATTACCTCTCTCAACTTTCCTTGTTTTACTTTCATACTAATTAGTTAACCTATGAATTATGCATTTAATTACCCATTTCACATGCATCACTATATCTCCCGACATTGTCCCCTAGTCTCCTCCCCTTGAGATCCACAGCTCACTTTAGTTAATGTATGAATCTCTCTTTTGCTCTCACCACTCACTCTAGGTAGTGTATGAATCTCTCTTTTGCTCCCAAACTTCGAGCCATGTTCTTCACAGTGCTTCCAGTTATCAATATCCTCTCTGTTGGGTACAGACTGTTCTTAGGTTTTGCCGGTCTTTTGTGGTGATATATTCCAGTATTTACATGATTTAGTGGCTTCTGAATTGGTTTGAAAAGGCCCGTTCTTTTGGAATTACAGTTTTATTTTCCCATTAATTTTCAAACGCGTGACAATGTGACATTCGGAACATGCTAATGGTTTTACTCGCTCTGTTTTACTTTTTCTTCAAAGGGCCGGAGTTTGAAGACCCCTACAAAGCTGATCATGTGTAGCCGCTAGTATTGTATCAATGAACGAACGATGCAAAGTTGTTTCAGAGTTGTTTTCACATGAATGTTCCAGCCGTGGTGGCCTGACGGGCAGCATTTTGATCTTGGGAATCGGAGCTTCGCAAGGCGGGGCAAGGTGATGCAGTGAGAGAGGGGTGAGAGAGATATAGAAATCAGAAAAGAGAGAGAGAGAGAGAGAGACAGAGAGAGAGAGAGAGAGATGGAGGGAGAGAGAGGGAGAGACAGAGAGAGATAGAGAGAGGGATCGCATGCAATGTATAGTGGAGAGGGAGGGGAAGATTGACCGGCTGTAGTGGTGGTGGTGCGAGAGAGAGGGAGGACGAGGAAATTAAATTGGACTTTGTTTTGTCGCTGCTGCAGAGAGGGATGGGCAATTTCCCCTCTCCTCCGCCATGCAATGCTCGTACCCTTTTGTCTCAAGCAAATTCAGAGCTCTTGTTATAGTTTGAAGATCTCTGTATTTCCAGTGTACTAAATTGGTATAGCTTGTCTCTGATCGTTGCAAAGTATAGATTCTGTTTTAAAACTGTTTAATATCGCAGTGAAGTCTTTGTTTACTGTTTCCTAATCGCCGCCAAATTCTGGAATAAACGGAACACGTGGTATTATTTTGGTCATGTGGTATTTCAATGTAATTAATGCAACGGTATATTATAGATGTTAGGACTAGGAGAGTGAGATATTAGAAGATGAATGATAGGGAGAGAGAAGGAGAGAGAGGAAGAGAAAATGAAACTCCAGAACATTACGGAATATTATTCGCGTTTTGCCCATGACATGATTCTATGACATGACCATACCAAAATTTAAGACATTAAAACCCTTCGTTCCAGAATATTGCCTGACAATTTTGATTGATCATCTCAATCTCATTTGTGCAACATGCACAAAATCGTTCTAGATTTTTCGCTTGTTTTTGCCGTCAAGATCTATAAAAGGACCTCAATAGATAGATAGACCCGGGACATTTATTGCTTTTGGCACGATGCTGTATCTCTAAAACTAAAAGAGATAGAGACTTGCCCTTTTGAACTACAGTAGGTCTAGGCTATGTGACACTGTATACCAAATTTCAGACCGATTGGTGCACTGTGGGCTTTGTAATCGGCGTCGCAAAATGCCATTTTTGGCTAAAAACTACAAAAACATATTACTGCTTTCTGGCACGCGCGGCTGGGGGAGGTAGTGGTCACCTTTGCGCTTGCCAGCGCAGTGATATTGCTTTTTCTTTTGGACTACACTTCAAATACTGTTTCCTAGATTGTTTTTTCACCAGAAAACTTGGTGAGGATTTATAATCCACTTGAGCCACTCTTATGCCACCTCTGTTGTTTGGAGGTAGACAATCAATCAAACATATTGCTGACCCCCTCTGACCCCTCCTGATCTCTCCCTCTTTCTTCTCCTAACCTGGCCTCTTTGGCGTGTTTACTAAATTAAACTGCCCCAGAGGTTCTCCACATGAACGCTACGGTATCAGTCTTCTCTCTCTCTCTCTCTCTCTCTCTCTCTCTCTCTCTCTCTCTCCTCTCTCTCTCTCTCTATCACTACCATCTTCAGTGGTCTGTCTGACGTCCCTACTTTAGGCGAGGATCCGCGGGATATACCTTGTTTCAAGCGATATCACTCAGCCATGAGAAAGATGGAGGGAGAGAGATGGAAAGAACGATATCTGAGAGAAAGATGGAGAGATAGAGAGATAGATCATGCCCCTAGTCCTCCCTCTCTGCAGTAGCTATCCTCATCCCCTCTCTGTATAACTATCCGCGGCCTATACGAGGTTAGATGTAAGGGCGCGGATCTCAAGTTAATCGGCCCCCTCTTTGCAGGTAGAATAATACAGCCCCCTTCGTAATGTCTTCCTCATCCTTCTCTCTCTCTCTATCCCTCTATCTCTCTCTCTCGCAGGACCATGTGGTCTCTTCTCTTCTTGTTAGGAATCTATCTCCCTCTTTCTTTCGTTCTCTCTATCTTTCTATCTCTCTCTCTCCCTCTGATCCTTCTATCTCTCTTTCAATCTCTCTCCCCCTCTCTCTTTCTCTCCCTGACTCTCTTGTTCTTTCGTGACTCTCTTGTTCTCTCTAGTTAAGTTCTCTCTTCTTTGGATCGCGTCGGCCGTGCACCACAATTGCATTTTATCGTCTAAAACCCCTCAGTTACCTTCTCTCTCTACCTCATCTTTCCTTGTTTTACTTTCATACTAATTAGTTAACCTTTGAATTATGCATTTAATTACCCATTTCACATGCAGCACTATATATCCCGACATTGTCCTCTAGTCTCCTCCCCTTGAGATCCAACTCTCACTTAAGTTAGTGTATGAATCTCTCTTTAGCTCTCACCACTCACTCTAGTTAGTGTATGAATCTCTCTTTTGCTCCCATGTCGTGTTCTTCCCAGTGCTTCCAGTGACCAGTATCCTCTCCGTTGAATTGGATGCTGTTATAGGCTGCTCATGGGTCTTACCGTTCTTTTGTGGTGAGATATTGTAGTGTTTGAATGATTTAGCCGCTTGTGTTGGTTTGAAAAGGCCTTCTCTTTTTTCGAATTACAGTTTTATTCTTGTCGTTTTAATACGCGTGACATTCGGAACATGCTAATGGTTTTACTCGCTCTGTTTTATTTTTTCTTCAAAGGGTCGGAGGTTGAAGAAACGGCTACAAAGCTGATCATGTATAGGGTCGCTACAGTATTGTAGAAATGAACAGATAAGTTGTTTCAGAGTTGTTTTCACATGAATGTTCCAGCCGTGGTGGCCTGACGGGCAGCATTTTGATCTTGGGAATCAGAGCTTCGCAAGGCGGGGCAAGGTGATGCAGTGAGAGAGGGGTGAGAGAGATATAGAAATCAGAAAAGAGAGAGAGAGAGAGAGAGACAGAGAGAGAGAGAGAGAGATGGAGGGAGAGAGAGGGAGAGACAGAGAGAGATAGAGAGAGGGATCGCATGCAATGTATAGTGGAGAGGGAGGGGAAGATTGACCGGCTGTAGTGGTGGTGGTGCGAGAGAGAGGGAGGACGAGGAAATTAAATTGGACTTTGTTTTGTCGCTGCTGCAGAGAGGGATGGGCAATTTCCCCTCTCCTCCGCCATGCAATGCTCGTACCCTTTTGTCTCAAGCAAATTCAGAGCTCTTGTTATAGTTTGAAGATCTCTGTATTTCCAGTGTACTAAATTGGTATAGCTTGTCTCTGATCGTTGCAAAGTATAGATTCTGTTTTAAAACTGTTTAATATCGCAGTGAAGTCTTTGTTTACTGTTTCCTAATCGCCGCCAAATTCTGGAATAAACGGAACACGTGGTATTATTTTGGTCATGTGGTATTTCAATGTAATTAATGCAACGGTATATTATAGATGTTAGGACTAGGAGAGTGAGATATTAGAAGATGAATGATAGGGAGAGAGAAGGAGAGAGAGGAAGAGAAAATGAAACTCCAGAACATTACGGAATATTATTCGCGTTTTGCCCATGACATGATTCTATGACATGACCATACCAAAATTTAAGACATTAAAACCCTTCGTTCCAGAATATTGCCTGACAATTTTGATTGATCATCTCAATCTCATTTGTGCAACATGCACAAAATCGTTCTAGATTTTTCGCTTGTTTTTGCCGTCAAGATCTATAAAAGGACCTCATATTTTACGGGTGAGCTAGGTAGTGATCTAGTTAACTCAAGGGAATTTATGCGAAAAGTAATTACATCTTTTGGTGTGTAATTGCTCTGCCCACTTCCGTGTATTGTATTCGTTCAACCCTAAATTGGATAAGTTCACGGTCTAAATCTGAAGTTCTGCCCATGTCTGTAAACTACTCAAATTGGAACCGTCTGTTGAAACCTAAATAGATAATGACAATGAGATATCGAACCTCACGATCATATCTCGGTATCTCATTTCTTTCGCGAGTCTCGGTATCTCATATCTTTGTACGTGATATGATCGTGATACGAAATGGAGATCTTTTAATGATTTCCATGCAGTTCATTGTGCTGGTAATTGTTGTGTCTGCGGAGATCTGCAGGAATAGCTTCACTTGTGAATTGTTAAATCTCTTTTTATCTCTCTCTCCCTCTCTCTCTCTCTCTTTCTCTCTCTATCTCTCTCTCTCTCTCACTCTCTCTCAGAGAGAGAGAGAGAGAGAGTATCTCTCTCTCTCTCTCTCTCTATCTCTGCTTCTATTCCTGTATGATTCACATAGGAAGGTGGAGTGTTTCTGTTTCCGTTGCGGTTCTGGATTTCACACGAGTCTGTCTTCATTCATAAACACTTGTGTGCAGCTGTCTATCTTTCTATCTTTCTTCTCCCACACCGAGCACATATAACCACACATGATAACAACCGCAGTGCGTGGTTTTAGCGTCTTTTTACCTCATCTCGCTAACTTTTTGCGCTCAGCTCGAGCTCTCACACAGCGTCAGTTCTGATTCTTTTTCTCAGTTTTGATTCTTTTTTCTCAGTTCTGATTCTTTTTTCTCGTCGATTACTGTGGTTTTGTTGATGATGCACTTGCGGTGATAATCTGAGTGCTGTTTGGCAGTGCTAAATCTTTGTTGTTATGCAGGATTTTACAGGCTTTTTCTGAGAGTTCTACTCTCAAAGTTGAGTACTGGTGGTTTTGATTTGTAGTTAATTGTTATAGCATAAAAAGTGTGTATAACATGTAACGGACATGTGTTTAACTGCAGGACCCTGGATCAATGACAGCTGCCGTTGGACCCCTCATAAACACAAAGTCCAGGGATCCGCTGGTTTTTGTCATTAATGAGCCATTTAAGTGACAGGTTTGACGCCCACGCCAGGCTTTGTGTGTGTTCTCTCTCTCTCTCTCTCTCTCTCTCTCTCTCTCTCTCACCCCGCCATTATATCGTGACCGCTGGAAATTTGGCCAGGGAAGGGGAGGATGTGACTTATCTGTTTCTTCATTCACGCTTCCGGGATAGGAGCTAATTCTGACAATGCATTGTATATTGAGTTGTATCACTTAGGTCACCCATACTTTATAATAGCCCTGCTTCTCTCTCTCTCTAGCTCTGATCATGCAATCGTGCAATATCTCGATTCTCGAAACTCATTTTTGTCTCAAGAAATAGGTGCCAATGGCAATAGGTCATGATCACCAAAAGAGAGTTCTATAAATACAGCACATAGTAAAGGTGGACTGCATGATTTATTTATAATCATTTTTTATTTTTAGTATCTATCTCTGATCTATCTTTCTTTATTCATATTCATCTCTTTTTCCTGTGTCTTGGCATGAACGTTTGGTGTGACGGAAGCGAGATTATTTAGAATTGAGCTATTAGGGATCTCTCTCTCCCTCTCTCTCTCTCTTTCTCCCTCTCTCTCTCTCTCTCTC
>AVPN01003170.1:0-10419 GCA_000695325.1 Pleurobrachia bachei | reverse complement strand
AGAGAGAGAGAGAGAGAGAGAGAGAGAGAGAGAAAGAGATGGAGAGAGAGGGAGAGATTGCTACTTTAACTAAGGGGGAGAGAGCTAGAGGGAGGGACAGTAGAAAAAGAGAACGAGAAAGAGAGAGATTGTTAACGTTTCTCCTAAAGCCACCCACCAATGCTCGAAGTTTCACAGCATCATCCACATTCTCGTTTCTGTAGAGCGCCTTCAGTAGATTGAAGTTCTGATCGGCCAAGTTGTAGCACATTTTCTTGTCACTGGGAGAGGAGAGATTGTTAGTTTAACTAGGAGAGAACAGAGAGAGAGATTGTTACTTTATCTAGGAGAGAACAAGGGAGATTTTTACTTTAACTAGGAGAGAACAGGGAGGGGAGATTGTTACTTTAGGAGAAAACAAGTGTGCCGGGGGAGGAGAGATGGTTACTTTAACCAGGAGAGAACAAGTGAGGAGATAGAGATTGTTACTTTAACTAGAACAGAATATGGAAAGGGATATTGTTACTTTAACTAGGAGAGAATAGGGGGAGAGATTGTTACTTTAACTAGGAGAGAATAAGGGACGAGAGCGAGAAATTATTACTTCCAAACCTTGCAATAAGAGCAACAGATTCAGCGGCAGTTCTCTGCACATCTGTATCATTGGAACAGAGTAGTTTAGATAGAACACGGTACAGCTCCGTCGTGTCTTTTACAATGTCACCTCCCGCCTCAAAGGAACCCTGTTGAAAATTAGCGTTATTAATACATTAATTAATTAGTGTGCTAATGAATCTAGTGGCTACTCGTTCAAGAATAACACAAGGATTGTGAAAATAGAATACGGAAACTCTAGTGACTTCGTTTTCTAATAACTACTTTGAATTGTTCAGACTGGGTTTGAACAAATTAAACGACTCTAAAGTACCTGCAGGATCACGTTTAGGGCACTTACCCCCAACTATAACGTACCTGTAAGATCACGTTTAGAGCACGCAGTCCAAACATCTGATGTTCCTCCTCTCCACTCAGGAATCGAGGTGTAATTTGTTGGGTGATCTGTTTCACAAAGTTTAGAGTATCTTTTCCGTCAATCTAGGGGAGTGAGGGGGAAAAGGGGTTATATTGTGGCATTTCCATCAATCTAGGGGAGGGAAGAGACTATATTTTTTGTGTCTTTCCCATCAATCTAGGGGAGGGAAGGGAAGCCCGGACGCGTTACAATAGAGCGTGAATGGGATTGAGATTAGAGGAGATATTACGGTTCTATCGACTAAAGTATGATCGAATTAATAAATTTCTAGTTAATTAAATTAGAAATGATTTTCCACTCACCCTGGCCCTATTCCACACTTTGCTGACGACAATACTAATCTGTTGAGCATGCCCATGTTCCAACTGACCGGTTGTTACCATGGAAACCATAAATCTGATAATGTCATTCTCAAGGAGCTGTTCGTTGATAACTCTCGAATCGGTTACCTAGTAGTGAGTTATGATGTGTCGGGGTTCAAATTCACATTTTTTTCGTCAGGACAAGGCTCTGACATTGTTTTTGGTAACAAACATATTGGAATCCCATATAATACCTTGACGATTGCATTGATAAGATTATTCAGCGACTCTCCCTCCGCAACTTTGCAACACTCCTTGAAATACGCGAACAGCTTGGGCAGTAGTTTAGGAACATTAAACTTCTTCAGACTCTGTCCCAGTTCTCGTTTACTATAGTCGTAGTTTCTGTCCTCCAGGACTGCACTTAACATTTCGTATAGTACACCTGGGGTAGGAGTTAGTTGCGGGTTAGTTGACAAAAAGTAGGGAGAGATTGTTGCTTTAACTAAAGGGGAGATTGTTACTTTTACTAAAGGAGAGAAGCTAATGCTGCGCCTACCTCCGATAAGAGTTGAAGGTGTGTTTTTCTGTTTTAGAATTGTAAGGGAACTCTCCAGGGGAACTGTTTTGAGAATCATGTCTGTTCGTTGGGGTGAATCCCTGATTAGGCACATCATACAGTTTAACACGTGCACCTGATGGGGGTAAGGTATTGGTAACGAAGTCACCCCTTTTATTGCATACAACTCCATGAGCTATATCTAACGCGGCAAGGCAATATATTCGTAACGAAACTAACCTTGCAGGCACGCTAAAGTGTGCCTTACTACCGGTTAGCCGTGGTTACGAAGGGATCGTGTAGAAATAATTTAGGGTGTTGTCGATAATTTTGCAACCCGGTAAAATCGTCTCACCTGGTGATCCAAATTAGTGCTGTGCAATTGTTTCAGGATATCTTTTAGTCCACCCTTTTTCAGAACAGTCTCACAGCCCGCCTTTGTTCCTGTGAGATGGTATTCGTTACCATAGTGATACCAGTTACCATAGTGATAACAGTTACCTTGGTGATAACAGTTACCATGGTTACCATATATATGGCAATGTGGTGAAAGGATGCATTTTTGGTTGTACAAGTGAAAGAGACTGTTATTTGTTGAGAATGTGATTCGTAATTATTGTTAGACGCTTTTTTAATACTTTTTAAACGCAAGTTTTACAAAATAATTATAGAATTGAGATACATATTATAATATAATCAGACATTCAATAACTCAAACGTCCCTCCATCTTTCCTTCCCATCTCTATAGATAAAAGATCCCAGCAACAGCCAGAAGAAGAGAACTCACAACCACGGACACACTCGAACTATAACTATCACAGTTATCAGTATCACAATACTTATTAACACATTCCGTAACTTCAGCGCTGGAAACAGCCAGAGACGTCTTGAGAGTACCACAGGCCCATCCACTCGCCCCCACCGCTTCACTACTATCATAGCAACCACGAGATGTAACAGTGTAAGTTTCACTATCGTAGGTCACAGTTGCTTCTGAACTGAAGCATTCATCGTATGCAGTAACACACGTCTCAGTAGCATTTGCATTTGTAGAGTCGCACTCTTCAAGGGAGTATGTGGATATGATAGGGTCCAGACCGTCACCCCCAGAGGATACTTCAATGCATTTGTTACATTTGATGGAGGAGGTTATTGTCAGGAGACAGGCGAATAGTGCTAACACTCGCATGATGTCTTGGTGCTAAATCGTGTGGTTATAAGAAGTTAAGTGTTAAAATTTTATAGCGATTATAAATTAGAACAACGATTGACAAAACACGACAATATAATATCGATATAAATTGATGGCAGTGACGGCGGTGAATAGCAAATGTAGCAAGTTGGAGGCTAAATAAATAGTAGGGTAAAAGCGATGCAAGAAACAACAGTGCAGGATAGAGAGGGGTGGAGAAGTTAGAGAGAGAACGCCGTAGGAGACAGAGAGATACAAAATGAGAGAAAACTCCCTTTGCAGCTGTTATATCACTCTTCCTTCCGGAAACGCAGCAAGCCGTCCAATCAAAACACGTACAATAGTCCCATTACATGCACGTGATGCGTACAACGTGAATTGAACACGGAAGTTCTCTCCTCTTGGCCAAGGCCGTTCTCTGTCTATCTCTACCTATATCTCTATCTCTATCATATCTCTCTCTTTAGTCTTTCTAATGTCTCTCCCTCGAGGGCTCTCTCTCTCCCTCCCTAGTTACTCTCTCTAGTCTCTAGTTTCTAGTTTAAAGAATGCTGATCTCCCCATATCCCCTAATTTCTAATTATCCCCTTTCTCCTAAGTGTGCTGCCACTGAAGGTCATGTACCTGTAGGGTCCCCATCAGGGGTTCACGCCCATGGCAACCACACGTACCTGTTAGTGTGACCAAGTTCTCCCTCCCCCTCTAGTCTCTAATTGTGAACTAACCTGTTAGTGTGACCAAGTTCTTCAAAGCCTGAGTCATCTTCTCAGGCTCAGGTTGTTCCTCTCTCAAAGATCCCAGCATCTCATCTACCAGACCGGTGGTACTGGTCATCAGATCTCTCCGGGATTGGATGTCCCTCCTCAACTGTAATGAGAGAGATTATTACTTTAACTAAGAGAGAGAGAGAGAGAGAGAGGGAGAGATTGTTACTTTAACTAAGAGAGAGGGGGGTGAACAGTGGTACTGGTCATTAGATCCCTCCGAGATTGAATGTCTCTCCTCAACTGGAGAGACTGTTACTTTAACTAAGAGAGAGAGAGAGAGATGGGGAGAGACCAATCATCAGTAAACAATAGTATTTAGTAAGCTACGTACCGCCATCACAAGATCGATTGCTGTTTTATTCTTAGGATCAATTCGAACAGCCTCCATTGAGTCTTTCAGAGCTTTGTCTAGTTGTTTCAGGGCTTGGTACGCAACCGCTCTCCTAATGAGACAAAGAGGGGTTAAAAAGGGTTAAAAAGGGTTATTATTATTATTATTAGGGATACAGTCGGACCCCGATGTACCGGAACCCTGATTTACCGGGAGGATAAATTGGTAAATTGGGGTCCGACTGTGTATAATCAAATAATTTCTATAATACCCGTCACCTACAGTGTAAATTAGTGCAGTGTGTACCTGTAATACGCTTTACTGTCCCCTCCTCCCATGCTAATACATGCATTGACATCATCAATAACCTCATCGTATCTCTCTGACGGATAGGGAAGAAAATTAGTTAGAGGAGGGAAAGATTGAAGAGGGAGGAGATTAGTAGAGAGAGGGAGACTGGAGAGAGGAAGATTAGATGGGGGCAGAAGACAGGCAATTATATGTCTTTTAACCTCTCTGAAGGCAGAGGTAAGGTATGTACAGAGGGTAAGGTACAGAGGGAGAGGGTTTAGGTTAGGTAAGGAACTAAGTAAGGAAATAGGGAAAAGGACACACCAACTGTACATTATCCTAAGAAGTAAGAATGCATACCGAGTTTTAGAAGGCAAGCAGCACGGTTTTTATGGACAGTTGCCGCTTCAGGACTACCCTTTCCTCCAGTAGCTGCTAGTGCTTCGGTGTATTGGTCAATAGCCGCACTGTATTCACCGTTCTTGAAGCAGGAGTTACCTAGAGTAGGGTAGAAGCAGTTAGTCGGATCCTGATTTCCTGGAACCCCGATCAACTGTGATAAAACCTCAAGCCCAAAACTATTGAAAATACAATTAAAATGCAATAATTTGTGACTTTGAAATATAATCATTGTTATAGTACCTTTATCCTTGAGGACTAACACCGTGGATTCTTCTGTTGCGGAGGCTACCATAATGAAGCTATAAAAAGAGTTATTAAAAGATTGCATTGTGATAACTATACATATATCCCCTAAAAAGGAGAAAACGGAAAAGGGAGTGAGATTCGGAGATAATTAGAACTTCTGCAATTCTCTCAAATTTAGAGGCCCTTGTTTTGTTCAAACCTAGCTTTCTTCAAACTTTTTTGGGGCGTTGGGGAAGGAGGGTCGAACAAGGAAACCGAGCTAGAGGCAAAGAAGAGTCTACAAAGTGAAACTGAAACAGAGGGACACTGTACTGACAACACGCACAGCAAGGTGTTGAAAGGGCTTGGTACACGCAACCTTCACGGCTTATACACATTCTCTCTCTCGCTATCACTTTCTCTCTTTCTTTCTCTCTCTGAAACTCAAACGCAAACTCTCTCTCGCTATCACTCTCTCCCCTTCTATCACTCACTCTTTCGGTCATAGACCTCCTTCGTACAATGAAAGTTGGTATAGTCCAAACTGGTTGAAAGCAACACACAGTCAACAAAAAGACTGTTTTACAAAACAGGGTTGGGTAGGACGGAAGTAAGAAAATAAGTGAGAAAAAGCAGGGACTCCTGGTTGTGGAGAGAGAGCGAGAGAAAGAGAGAGAGAGAGAGAGAGAGAGAGAGAGAGAGAGAGAGAGAGAGAGAAGGAAGGGGAAGAACCAAAATTGAGTTAGAAGCAGCGTGTACTAATATATGTAATGTACCCTTGCACCAATTGAAACAAAGAAACCCGGTAACTGTACCATAAAATTGTCATAAAAATATAAATTAGCACGACCAATATTACAATCTGAATATTATCTGGCAGGAACCGACCGAAACAAGTAAACTACCAATCAGAATTCGTTATTTAGGTCACGTGACTGGTTATCAGCCAATCAGGGCCGGTATTTCCTGATTCGGCCGGTTCCTGTATCTGGTTCTCTTTCTATCTCTCTGGTCCCTGATTGGCTGATAACCAGTCACGTGACCTCAATAACAAGTCCTGATTGGTTGCTGTTTCGGTCAGTTCCTGCAGCTGAATAATATCTGTTTCTCTCTTTCTCTCAGCCATCATCTGAATCACTCTCATCATCATCGAATCGAGACTTCTTCTTCTCCCTCCTCCCTCCCTCCCCCTCCTCCTCCAGAACACTCGTATTAACCACCAAACTCTCACTCAACAAATCCCTCCTTTTTTTCAAACTCATAAACTTGGCCACTAGCGCATCATCAGTCTCATTATCGACATCAAATTCCTCATCAACGAAACCAAGAGCCACATTCATTGTATCATGTGATATAGCTGAGAGGGAGGAGAGAGATATGTCAGGTGCTGAGGGGTCGTATTCTTCTTCTTCTGGTGGGTCTTCTTTGGTGTCCATCTTCTCTGTGCTTTCCCCGCTCAAATTCCTCTCTGTTTTAATTTGATCTTCGCCCAGATTCCTCTCTTCGCTGCTCAGATTCCTCTCTGTCTTAACTTCTTCCTTGACTAAAGGTGCCATAAGGTTTCTCCGGGGAAGGAGGGGTTTTAATGGTTTAGGTCCTGTGTTGACGGGTAGGGGAAGGGAATCCATGAGTCTTCGTCGAACTACACTGGCTCCGTTGGGTGCTATTCGGGTGTCTGAGGGGCCTCTTTCTCTGTACTCTGGCGCTGGGGAGGAGAGAATGGGTTAACATGGGTGCAGCGAGTCGGGTAACGAGGGGTTATGGTACATGAAATTGTACTGGGAAGGGGATTGCAAGTTTTATTAAAGCAATTCTTAATTATTGTTTCCCCCCTCTTCTGCCCTCCCCTCTACCCCAAGCTCCCCTCCCTCCCTTCTCTCCCTATACTAGCTCCGCCCCTTACTCCATACTCCATAGTCCTGTCCGTCCCACCCTCTAGTCTCTACCTCTCCAGTCCCACTTCCTCCTCCTCCCGCTCCCTGAGCCCTCTTCTTTACCCTTAAAATCCTGGTTAGGATTTAGAAATTCCTCCCTCGGAATATCACTACCTCCCTTCTCTATCTCTTCTGCTTCCTCCTCCTCTAGCTTTATCTCTTCGTCCCACCCTCTACCTCCCCACTCCCTTCTCTCCACTTCCTCCTACCACCCCTCCTCCCTGTCCCCTCGGCCCTTACCCTTGAAATCCTGGTTTGGGTTTAGAAATTCCTCTCTGGGAATGTCACTACCACCCTTCTCCATCTCTTCTGCTTCCTCCTCTTCCCTCTACCTCCCGGCCCCCCTCCCCTCTACCCCACTTCCCTTCCCCTCTACCCCGCTCCCTTCTCCCTCCCTTCCTTCCTTCTCTCCCCAGCTCCGCCCGACTGACCCCCTCCCTTACCCTTAAAATCCTGGTTAGGATTTAGAAATTCCTCTCTCGGGATATCAATCCCACCCTTCTCCATCTCTTCCGCTTCCTCTTCCTCTAACTTTATCTCCAATTTATCTTTTTCCTCAGGTATCACTACAGTACAGTTCTCTGGTATCGTTTCGTTGGGTATTCCTGGTATAGTGGGTTGATATCAGTTAAAATTAGTCGTTGATCAGGAACCGACCAAAACAAGTAAACAACCACTCGTTACTTATGTCACGTGACTGGTTAACAGCCAATGAGGGACCAGTATTTCCTGATTCGGCCTGTTCCTGGTAGATTCGCATTCCAATTTCAATTCCCAGGTAACAGTAAAAGCAAGCTGTAATTATATTTAACTGATAAATATCACTGAAGTACACACCTAACTTTCTGCAGAAAATCTCAGATTGTGGGTTGGCCGTGATAAACTTATCTTCTGATGCATACTGTTTGTATACAGGTACTGAAGGATGAAAAAGTTGTATGTTAACATGAATTAGGGGGATAAAAGAAACAATTTATTTGATTTAGTAGATCTTTATCGTTGTCTTTTTTGATAAAAAAAATGGAAAAATCAATTTACCTGTAACGGTAAAGTTTTCCGGTATTTGAAGGGGTCCAAACGCTGTAACCACCTCTTCTATTCGTTCCTCAGTTACCTAAAAGAGAGCTGATAAAACCAAAGGTATATTGTGAGTAGACTCTGCAAAATACTTACATCAATAAATCATGTTTCTCAAACATCGAGCCGAAAACAAATTTTTTGTTCAAACTCAAAGGATGGTCGAAAAAAACACAGCCCATTTTATACCTCTAGCCATGCAGGTAGACGTTGGTCGAAATTCAGGGGGCTGTAATATTTGGCAGTATCAGCAAGGACTGCTAACCATTCCGGGTCGTATTCCAGGACTGGGGGCGCACCGTGTAACTAAAAGGGGAGGGGGTTAGTAGGGAGAGTATAGGATCTGGTGACATGAAGGGATGCAGATGGGGATCACTAGAGGGAGAATAGGGAGAGATGATCCTCCGCTTCTCCCATAGGAAGGAAACGATTAAGACCTACCCAATCAATTAGTTTACCTCTTGTCCAATATCAAGGATCTGCAGAAACTTTCTTCTCGGGAGACACTTGTCTAGGGCGAGGAACCTCGTAGCTTTACCAAAATCATCGTGAGGAATAATGGCCGAGAATTTCACATGAAGGTGACCTAGACCGGGAGTGGTAAGGATACATTGAAAGCATTTAGTGTAATTTAATTGTAGAAGATACATGTTTAAAATCAATGAAAGAAACAGAAAAAAGAAACAAAGAAGATAAAGGAAGCGATCAAACATTGCATTTACAACACCATTACCTGAAAACCAGTACGCGGGTTGTATAATTTCCAGAATCTCACTATTTGAAGGACTGCCCAGGTCATTATTTTTTATCTCGTCTTCAAAGAAAGGTTTAGCTCGTATCAAAGATGGTCTGTCACCAAAGTCGTATACACCTAAATCAGATATAATCGAGTAACAGAGTAGAATTAAATGCTAGGTTTTGTAAATAACCTAGCAATCAATAATGTAAACTACTATTCAAACTAATAAATAAATCTTATTACACTTGCATGTAACCAACCAAATACACTCGTACCTATCGGCCAATCGTGGCTCATGAAGATATCAACGGGTTGTCGGATACTCTTACATCTCATGACTTCAAGGGACCGAGTGTGAAAGATACTGACAATATCATCCGATGATAGCGGGGGCACCTGGGGGAGAATTGCAGATAGAAAGTAACAATCTAACAAAAAACTGCTGATGCAGTATTAGTCAAACCTCAGTTTATTGGAACCTACACTTAGCAATAGTTTAACATAAAATACATACTGTGCAAAAATAAGGAATACTGAGGTTTGTCCTCACATACCTCGTGGTGACCTTTGTGATAGTCGAATTTTTTATAAATCCCCGAAATTCCTCCAATCCTGAGTCCTCCGACGTTAACAAAACCAGCCGATCCCAGAAAATAAATATTTGGAGCCAGCCAGCCTCCATAATATCTGGAGGGGATGTGAAATTAAAGCAGAGGTGTAAACAATCGATAAATCAGGTCTCGATCCACCGTTCCCTCGAAACCATTAAATCTAAATTTCCAAGACAATATTCATACTTACAACTCCCACATATGATTGCTGGCCTCATGATTTCCTCCAATAACTATAGTTAGAACTGGAGCCGTTGCAGCTCCGCTGTAATATCTCCAAAAATCTCCCATCGCCTCAAACTTTTTCGGAATTTTTACAAACTTCAGATCGTACTCGTTTCGACACGCCTTAATGAATGACTTTGTTAGAGTGGCTTCCAAGAGGCAGTGTTTACCAAAATTTCCGTTTTCCAAGTGTTTCCCTTTACGGAGCCCAAACACGAACAATACTTTGAGCAATATGTTCGTTTGTGCATGTCGATCATTACCTGAAAGTCCCCACAACACAAAAGTAGATCAACTTTCTTTCCAGTCTCTTTCTCGGACTCCAAAATTGTTTCGTAAATTTTGTCCAGCTCCCCATGGCTGCACCCTTGGACTGCGATCTAAAATGAAATGATTAAGAATCCCGTGAATAAAATCGAGGTCATAGAAGGATAATTAAATGTCTTACCCTCATGATTCTTCAGCTAAAAGGGTAAAAAAGCGAAATCAGAAAAATCGAAAATTTTTCGACTTTTGCGGGAGTTTTTTTGAACGAATTTTTTATTTTCTTAATTTTTTTCGTGCGCGGCGTGGAATTGCAGCGCGGCGTGAAATTGCAACGAAGTTTAATCAGATTCGCGGTCGCGCGCCACTTCGATCTCACTAAGGTGTCAATGTCACCAAGTAAGTCAGTGGGTAAGTGACTCACTGAGTCAGTCAGACAGTCAGTCAGTCAATCAGTCAGTCAGTCAGTCAGTCAGTCAGTCAGTCA
>AVPN01003168.1:0-10543 GCA_000695325.1 Pleurobrachia bachei | reverse complement strand
CTTGACATGCGCTGCAGATCCCTAGCGCGCGCGTTTTCAACTCCTCCTAGTTGTAAGAAGGGCGTGTAGCATACGCCAAGGTGTTTCCTTGACATGCGCTGCAGATCCCTAGTGCGCGCGTTTTCAACTCAGAAGGGCGTGTTGACATGCGCTGCAGATCCCTAGTGCGCGCGTTTTCAACTCCTCCTAGGACATGTAGCATATGTCAAAAGGGCGTGTAGCATACGCCAAGGTGTTTCCGGTTTCGTGAGTGCTGACAACCGTTTTTCTAGGGTTAGGTCCAAAGAAGGGTCATGGTAAGGGCTGGAGTTTTGGTTGGAGTTAGGCATTGAGATTTCCTACCATATAAAACTTGAATTAGCCAAAACGGTTGAGTGGTTTGGCGGTTAGAGCCATTTTAGTAAATCAACTTTTTTGGGAGCGTGCTTCCAATGAAATGTATTGATGTCATGTAAGACATCTGAATGTTATTCTAATCCTAATTAATACCAAGGGATGAGCGAAGGCAATGTGAGTGACTCCCCACAGCCAGAATCACCCGAGTCAGGTTCTCCGGCGGAGGCGGAAGGGATCGCAGTTCCAGCACCACAACAACAAAATAATCAGGAGGATGAAATTCTCAGTCACTTCCAGGAAGTTACAGGTGTGTAGATAACATGTGCTTTCGATGATTAAAGAGGAGCTTTTTTATTTTCTTAAATGTGTAAATTCAGATTTGAGTTTTGATACTAACAATAATAACGAGGAATCTGACTACTCTTCCTTAGGCTTTAGCTTGACATGTTGTGTGTAACTAAGATTAAACCTACCAAAAGTGGTACCCTACTTATTGAGGTAAAAACACCTGAAGACGCTCAAAAGGTTGTGGATGGATGGAAGCCCACGTTCTTCGGATCGGAAGGAAGACCTACTACAGCATGTTTGCTTGCTAAAACAGGCAGTAGACACAAAGCGGTTATGGACTATGTCGACCCTGAACTTGAACTAGAAACCATTGGTGAAGAATTTTACCTTAGGCTATCGGCCAGCGACTATTGCAAGACTTTCAACCAGACGAAAGCAAGTCCCTACATCAGTGGCTCTTTCTTTTGCTACTCAGGAGCAAAAAGATAAAGCGATCAGTCAGGGAGTCAAGGTTGGTTGCATTTCCTACAACATCCGAAACTATGTTGAGAAACCGAGAGTCAGAGTAAACCAATGCCGAAATTGCTACAGTTTTGGTCACCCAGCTGCCTGGTGTCCCAACGAAATCCGATGTCCATGCTGCTCTCTCGCACACCCAGCAAACGAGTGTCCAGTTCTTGAAGCTGGGGATTATGATAGCTTCAAGTGTCCGAACTGCACTGATAACCGTAAACATTCAGCCACATCTTCCTTCAGGATAGTAGCACCGTCATTAGTAATGGTCACATCGCCCGTCTTGCCCTGTATCATCTTGTCCATACCCTTGGGTCCCAAACTCGTTCGAACGGCATCAGCGATGGCTTTAGCTGCCTCAATGTTGCTCAGTCGGATGTCGGTGGGCTTCTCCTTATCCTTGAACTGGGTCTTGTTGTTGTTTTTCATTCCCTTGCCCATGGCAAGCTTGGCGGCTCCTCCGGCAGAGGGTTTGGGGGCAGCAGCGGTTTTAGTGGCCATAGTGCTACAGGGAGGAGAGGGGTTATTTAGATGAACTGGGAAGGATAGAGGGGTTAGTTCGGAGATGGTACAGGGAGGAAGGGGAGGGGTTAGTTAGGAGATTGTACAATTGAGAAGGTTCGGGTTTTGGTAAAAAGGGAATGAATTGTTGGGTTTGGGCAGTGGGCACACACGGAGAAAATGAAAACGAGGTTGGCTGTTTTAATATCTGGTATTACAAGCAAGTAGTTTTGTCATTGTATTTTTCAAATTGTGTAGAAGCGGCAAAAAATGTTTAAATCGAACAGACTCACGTCAAAAGCAAAAACCAGGAACCGACCGAACCAACAACCAATTAGAACTCGTTATTTAGGTCACGTGATTGGTTATAAGCCAATCAGGGACCAGTATTCCCTGATTCGGTCGGTTCTTGGCAAAAACTGAATAAATTGCTTTCGGAAAGAGCTAGATTCACATTTTCTATTTCTAACTAATAACCCCATCTCATGCGACATCTAACCCGGTCGCTATAATACGTATCAAGCTACTGTCCAGGAGACAGGAATAATAATACCTAACTTATAATATTGTTAAAATAATAAAAATGACGGAAAGGAAATGTCCGTCAGTTGTACGAACAAAAAACACATGTAATTCATTGGTCGGAAATTTTCAATCGCATCAGTTTTCTTGTTTTATGTCATATTTTCATGTCTGTGGGGCGAGCTCGGTCTCTCTTATAATTATAATTTTACACAGAGAGTCGGAAACGTTGTACCAACACATTTCTATCTCCCACCCTCCCTCCGTTGCTGCAGTAGATATGAAGAGTGAAAGAATCTATATCCGTAGTTATGATCATCTCTCTACAGTGTTGAGAGAAGAGATTTCACGTTTTTCAACTCTGGAATGTTGCTGATTTCCATGTATTTGCTGGAGCTATATTTTGTCCGGGCTGCTTGGTATCGACTCGTTTCTGATGTTACTACCAACTGTAATAAGGTGAAGATGGGGTTAACACATGAAACTGCACTAATAACGAGACCGGGGTGGGGAATTAAGTGACAACACGGGTCACGGATGTAATATCCGGTATACACCCACATTTCACTAACTCTCTCTCTCTCACTCACTCTCACCCTCCCTCTCTCTCACCTGAGCGATAGCTTGGGCTGGTACCATGGCCTGCTCCCTGGTGTATCCTGTATAGTGAGCCAGGTTCCTACCCCACCTCTTTGTAGGGGCAAGAGCATGCTGTGCTACTAGGAACGCTCCTGCAGCCATTTCACTTGGCCGGAACTTGTATGAAACTGAGAGAAGAAGTACGATCAAATACAAAATAATTTGCACACAAACTAAGGGGAAGACTCTCTTCCGAAGACACTCTTTCCGAAAGAGTGTAAGACTATGTCAATAATAATCAATGAAACTGACGGAATAAAAAGTACCTGGGTGAGCAAGACAGAGGTCCAGCAAGTACTTCCCCAGGGTATGAATCTTGCCATCAGCACTTGCCACCTTACTACACCTTCTCAAGAAATGAAGGGGTAGGGGGTGGTTGATGTCAAATGCCAGTTTGTTCAGCACCTCAATCTCCATCGCTAAAATCTCTTGGAAAGTGTACGCGTTGTTCGTTATGTACACAAAGTCGTTCACTTCTGGGGCGTAAATTTCCTCAAACTTGCTGGCAATCAGAATGCTGGTAACTCCAACCAACTGCAGCTTGTCTAACGGGAGAAAGGAGTGTGAGTGGTGGGGGGAGTGGTGTAAAATTCAAACCTGTGATGATCCATAAACTAAAACCTAACCCCTACATCATCATATCATACAGAGAGTCGAGAGAACATCTTGCCTTGTTCGACTCTCCTAAAAAGGGTTTGAACAAAACAACACTCACCTCGTTTAATGTCTGTCTTAGAAAGGTATCTGTCGAGAATAAGAATTGAAAGGTACAGTGTCTCATGGAGGAGCTTGAACTTCTGGTGAACTTGGATAATCCAATCCACCAAGATGCTCCTCATCTTTTCGGTAATGTCTGTTTGTTTTGATAAATAGTCTCCATCAACCTGTGGGGACATGGATCTAAGTAGGCGTTAGTTTGGTTTAGAAGACGACAGATGTTGGTAATGCAATGGGAACCCCGACTTTTGGGATCAGAGTAGGGAATAATGAGGAATGATCACTGTATAACAAAAGATTAGGGATTGTGCAATCAAATAATGAGGGATGATCACGGTATGTTGCTTACTTCGAAGAACGTTTCCATTTGGCGCATGTACTGGTAGATGTCCACGATGTACTCGCTGCACATGAGCGGGTTCTCCTTGTCATCCTCGTCCACATCTTGGATTATCGAGAAATTTGACAACTTGCTCGATAACTCGTCTATAGACTGGCGGGAGGGGAGTTGAATTAGCGATCTTTTCTCAAGACAAGTACACTGTTGCATCCAAAGCTTGAAACTAACAAAGTGCATAGTGAATCACCCCATACTTACAGATTGTTTGACTGTTTTTGGTTTCTCGGGGAGCATTGCCCGCTTGGTGCTGGGTTTGACGAGCTCATTCTTCTTAAATCGGGTATCATACGCCCGGCTCACACCAAATACGTTTGAGGAGAGTGGTTTCGTACTGGGCTTAAGAGCACCATCCTTCAACGGTTTCGTGACATTGTTACACTCGAGCGGGTTGCGTCTGATTCCAGGACGGGCCAGATTTCTGTCTCCGAATCTAGTGGTAGCCATGCTGCGTGAAAATTATTGATTTATTTGACGAGACAATTGACATTGTGAGTTTTGAACCAAGCTAAAAATGAGAGAAAAGGGGCACAGTGACAGGAACTGGGCGGGCTAGAGTTTTGAAAAGACAAAGTGGTTCCAACTTTTTTGGATATTTTAAAATCTGAAATTCAAATAAATAAAGTATTTTAGTAGTAAAACGCGCGGCGCGCAGAATTGATAAACATAATTTCGCGCGTTACATTTAAAACTCTCAATGACAGCGCAAACGAGGGGAGAAAATGAAAGTTTCGTGTCGCGACCTGAATAAAAATTTTAAACAATTTTTAAAAATTAATTAAAAATTTGGAAAAAATTAAAAATTGTCGTGAGAGTGCCGAAAAGGATGCAAGTGGGACGCCCTTGTGTCTGACGAGCGTAATAGCACCCCGATCCTGGAGGCTGAAAATTCTTCCAGTTCCCACTTTAAATTTTAACTTTGAAGATCAGGTTTTGACCGGGGCGAGGCGCGAGCTCGAGCCAGCTCGCCGCTGAAAGGTCCTATTCGGGCCTCAACCAAACATCTCCCTTTAATGGAGATATGCTCTGAAAATAATTGTAGCTGTGTTATATTCTGGGAAACATTGAAGCCGTATCGAGGAGGCATGAAATATCGATGAACTCAAAGTTTTACTACGGGGGCACCTCAGAGGCATTGCTGATAGACCACCAACCAGGGGGTACTCGTGTGTTCTTGGAAACTCTTTGTTGGAATATGCTCTGAGCCGGGGCACGGACTTCTAGTTGTTAAGCCGGATGAGAGAGAGGCTGAAGCGTCGGTCGAAAAAGCTTTCAACCACAGCAGATTAGAGCGTTGGACAAAGCAGGAATAGCAGCTGTTTTCGTTGTAGCACGCCTACATAACAATCCTGTTATGCTGGCATCAGCGTATCGGACTCCTAGTACGGATCTTGCTCCTCTCTTCCAAGCAATTAAAAACGCATGGGACTACTGTCAATCGTCAAATATATCATCGATGATTGTATTTGGCGACTTCAATTCTAGAGCAGAGGTTCTCGGGGACAAGGTGACGACTACCAGAGGAAAAGAATTACTGGCATTCTGTGATAGAGCGGGAGCTAGGATTCTGTCTCCTGGAACGAACACATTTGTCTGTCCAGACGGAGGAAGCACAATTGACCTCGCTCTGGCGTTTGGAAACCTTCCAATTGGTAACACCCCATGGGTTGATAAAGAACATGTACATACCCTCTTTACTGGAGCTCCTATAAGAGGGCATTTTCCTGTAATTATGCATCTTCCTATCCCCGACAACCAAACTAAAAGACGCATAGTGTTCAATTATGACAAGGCAAATTGGAAAGGTTGGGAGACTTCGGTCGATACCGGACTTCCAGAAGTAAGAACGAGAGACCATCCTATGGATCTCTATAACAGCTTTTTGGGATGCCTCAAAGTTGCATCAGACGCCTACATACCAGTGAAAACAATATGTAAGCACTCCAAACCTTTTTGGACGGATGAACTAACTGCTCTAGCTAACAAGCTCAAAACATCCCTAAATAAGTACAAGTACCGTAGAAATTACTTTACTAAACGAGATGTGGATGAAGATAGGGATGTATTCAAAGCAACCTTGATTGCGGAGAAAAACTCCTGGATTCATCGCGAGCTCAGTGGGCTCAACGTTGCACAGTGTAACGAATTCTGGGCCCGGTATAGGCGCTTATTCACCATCGAAGAGGACACGTACATTGGATGTCTTGAGGACCAACTTGGAAATCTTATTCATGAGGACCAGAGAAAAGAAGAAATCTTGTTTGAAACTTTCTTTGGTGGGGGTCATCTCCGCCAGGGAAATTTTGACGATCAACATCTCGCTGACATAATCCGAACGGTTGATGCTCTCACTGACGAGGAAGCGAGAGTGGATACACATTCACAAGATGACTCGCTCAGTGAGACTGAAAGCCCAGTTACCGTGGAGGAAGTTGTTGATGCTATCAATTCGCTTAAATCAACCAAATCACCAGACGGAGATGGTGTTCACCCCCGGATGATGAAAAACCTTGGTAAAGGAGCTACTCTATTTCTCACGAAGCTCTACCAGCGGTGCTGGGATACCGCTGAATGGCCATGGGAGGTATCCAACATTACTTTTATCAGGAAGGAGGACAAACCATCATACCTGAAACCTGGGGCATACAGGCCAATAACGATTAGTTCCTATGTGGGAAAAGTCTTCGAGAAAATACTTGATAAAAGAATCAAACAGTTTTGCTTGGATTCCGGTGCTGTTGATGACGAACAGGAGGGATTTTTACCTATTAGAAATACTACCAGGTATTTGTTCAAGATGCTTTCTACACTGGAGGAAACCAGAAGAAGAAAGGCGACATCCTTCCTTCTATTACTGGATTTTGAGAAGGCATTTGACAGCGTTTCCCATCCATGCCTACTTTTCAAACTCCACAAAGTTGGAATCAAAGGGAAACTCCTTATTCTACTGAAGAACTTTCTGGGAAAAAGACAAGTGAGACTCAAAATTAACGGGAAACTAGGGCGCCCACGTCGCTGTGGGGACACTGGTGTCCCTCAGGGTGCTGTATTATCACCATTGCTGTTCATCATCTATGTATCTGACCTCCTTTCTACCAAGAATTTACCTGAACCCGTACGGCAACACACTGAGTGCTTTAAATTTGCTGATGATGGATCTGTACTTGTCACTGGGGAGGCGTCACAATGCCAGCAGATCATGGAAGAGGTACTGAACTACATAAAGGACTGGTGTCACAAGTGGCGCCTAATGGTTAACTGCGAACAGAACAAGACCGAGGTTTTGGTCATACAACCTAGAACCCGCTCTACATCTGCTTACACACCAGTACCACTATTTCTAGGTAATTCGGAAATTAGGTACGCTGGAAAAAGTAAGGTTCTTGGAGTATACATTGATACCAAGTTGGAGTTCCGTGAACATGCTCGCTACGTTCTTAGGAAATGCTGGCATTCTAGGGGGCTGGGGGTCCTGCTCTTGCTCTCCTGTTCCGTACGGTAGTTCTGACAAAGCTGCTCTATGCTGCCCCAGTCTGGCTCAAGGGGCAGCTGAGCTTTTTCGACAACTTTATGGCAAGGGCTCGGTTAAAAATCACTGGAGGACAATTTCATTGCTCAAAGGTGCTTTCCGAACTCTTGACTATGTTAGCTCCTCTACGAGTCTCACTTGAATTACTTGATGTAAAGTTCATCCTCAAAGGCCTGACAGCAGGAGATACTATGACCGCGAAACTCCTTCAAATCGAATCCGAACCAAATCACCCCTTTTACAAGGGAATTATGTCGACAAAACGATACCTTAGATGGAAGAGTGACCCCCTCGCAAGCTCAACCCCCAACAGGAGGCAGCAAACATTCCTCAGGGATTGCAGCCTAGTTGATGTAGACCTCCAAACACTTCACTATACCAAAGAATCTATGGAGGAGTATGGACATATGCTCTGGAATGATGCCGTCCGTAACTCCATCAAATCGATTACCAGGACGGACCCGTACACTACGATCCCCGTACATTCGGACGAGGAGCTACAATTGCTAGTGGATTGTGGAGCATTGTTCAAACTTTTCAACACTACTTTAAACAAATTAATTTGAGGCGGCATAATCTCCGCTTCCAGGACTTCCTTTATGCCCAACAACAAATAGACCGGAGTGTTCATTGCCCTGAGTGCCTTGAATCCTCCAGGAGACTGGACCTTCTCCTCCCAAAAACACATTTTCCAACCTGGATACTTTCTCAGTCTCAGACGACAGGGGAGTTTCAATTTCTTTAAGAAAAAGCTTTCAACCACAGCAGATTAGAGCGTTGGACAAAGCAGGAATAGCAGCTGTTTTCGTTGTAGCACGCCTACATAACAATCCTGTTATGCTGGCATCAGCGTATCGGACTCCTAGTACGGATCTTGCTCCTCTCTTCCAAGCAATTAAAACCGCATGGGACTACTGTCAATCGTCAAATATATCATCGATGATTGTATTTGGCGACTTCAATTCTAGAGCAGAGGTTCTCGGGGACAAGGTGACGACTACCAGAGGAAAAGAATTACTGGCATTCTGTGATAGAGCGGGAGCTAGGATTCTGTCTCCTGGAACGAACACATTTGTCTGTCCAGACGGAGGAAGCACAATTGACCTCGCTCTGGCGTTTGGAAACCTTCCAATTGGTAACACCCCATGGGTTGATAAAGAACATGTACATACCCTCTTTACTGGAGCTCCTATAAGAGGGCATTTTCCTGTAATTATGCATCTTCCTACCCCCGACAACCGAACTAAAAGACGCATAGTGTTCAATTATGACAAGGCAAATTGGAAAGGTTGGGAGACTTCGGTCGATACCGGACTTCCAGAAGTAAGAACGAGAGACCATCCTATGGATCTCTATAACAGCTTTTTGGGATGCCTCAAAGTTGCATCAGACGCCTACATACCAGTGAAAACAATATGTAAGCACTCCAAACCTTTTTGGACGGATGAACTAACTGCTCTAGCTAACAAGCTCAAAACATCCCTAAATAAGTACAAGTACCGTAGAAATTACTTTACTAAACGAGATGTGGATGAAGATAGGGATGTATTCAAAGCAACCTTGATTGCGGAGAAAAACTCCTGGATTCATCGCGAGCTCAGTGGGCTTAATGTTGCACAGTGTAACGAATTCTGGGCCCGGTATAGGCGCTTATTCACCATCGAAGAGGACACGTACATTGGATGTCTTGAGGACCAACTTGGAAATCTTATTCATGAGGACCAGAGAAAAGAAGAAATCTTGTTTGAAACTTTCTTTGGTGGGGGTCATCTCCGCCAGGGAAATTTTGACGATCAACATCTCGCTGACATAATCCGAACGGTTGATGCTCTCACTGACGAGGAAGCGAGAGTGGATACACATTCACAAGATGACTCGCTCAGTGAGACTGAAAGCCCAGTTACCGTGGAGGAAGTTGTTGATGCTATCAATTCGCTTAAATCAACCAAATCACCAGACGGAGATGGTGTTCACCCCCGGATGATGAAAAACCTTGGTAAAGGAGCTACTCTATTTCTCACGAAGCTCTACCAGCGGTGCTGGGATACCGCTGAATGGCCATGGGAGGTATCCAACATTACTTTTATCAGGAAAGAGGACAAACCATCATACCTGACACCTGGGGCATACAGGCCACTAACGATTAGTTCCTATGTGGGAAAAGTCTTCGAGAAAATACTTGATAACAGCCTCACCCCGTTTTGCTTGGATTCCGGTGCTGTTGATGACGAACAGGAGGGATTTTTACCTATTAGAAATACTACTAGGTATTTGTTCAAGATGCTTTCTACACTGGAGGAAACCAGAAGAAGAAAGGCGACATCCTTCCTTCTATTACTGGATTTTGAGAAGGCATTTGACAGCGTTTCCCATCCATGCCTACTTTTCAAACTCCACAAAGTTGGAATCAAAGGGAAACTCCTTATTCTACTGAAGAACTTTCTGGGAAAAAGACAAGTGAGACTCAAAATTAACGGGAAACTAGGGCGCCCACGTCGCTGTGGGGACACTGGTGTCCCTCAGGGTGCTGTATTATCACCATTGCTGTTCATCATCTATGTATCTGACCTCCTTTCTACCAAGAATTTACCTGAACCCGTACGGCAACACACTGAGTGCTTTAAATTTGCTGATGATGGATCTGTACTTGTCACTGGGGAGGCGTCACAATGCCAGCAGATCATGGAAGAGGTACTGAACTACATAAAGGACTGGTGTCACAAGTGGCGCCTAATGGTTAACTGCGAACAGAACAAGACCGAGGTTTTGGTCATACAACCTAGAACCCGCTCTACATCTGCTTACACACCAGTACCACTATTTCTAGGTAATTCGGAAATTAGGTACGCTGGAAAAAGTAAGGTTCTTGGAGTATACATTGATACCAAGTTGGAGTTCCGTGAACATGCTCGCTACGTTCTTAGGAAATGCTGGCATTCTTGGTACATCCTTACAGGAAACAGCACCCGTCATGAGGGGGCTGGGGGTCCTGCCCTTGCTCTCCTGTTCCGTACGGTAGTCCTGACAAAGCTGCTCTATGCTGCCCCAGTCTGGCTCAAGGGGCAGCTGAGCTTTTTCGACAACTTTATGGCAAGGGCTCG
>AVPN01003165.1:0-10411 GCA_000695325.1 Pleurobrachia bachei | reverse complement strand
GTGGGCGAGGGGTAAGGGTCATCTACATCACTCATTCCAGATACCTTCCTAATATACCCCCACACCCCAGCCACCTCTATAGCTAATGTTCCCCCTGCGCCCGTCTCTGGAGCGAGGCTGCTGGGCTTCACTGACATCAGGATCTTTAACGTCTCAGCCAGTACTGATAGTTCCACCAGTGCCCCATTGTTACCTTTACCCGGTGTTGTTAGGAGGAACTTGGCTGCTACAAAGACAGTGAATACATCCATGTTTAGCAGAGAGAGAGTGGGTGAGGGCCTGAACAGAGATAACATTTCACTCTTCAGTTTGTTGCAGTGGACCCCATTCTGCATGCTGAGAGGAAAGGTCCAGAGGAAGGTCTCCCAGAACGATTCCTGGTAACTCGCCAGACCCGCTAACAAGGGCTTACCCCGGATATTGTACTCCATCGCAGAGAAAGTGTAGGCTATCATCTTAAGAGCATATACAAGGGTTGGTGTTTCTTTTTTAGGGGTATTTAGTGTCATTCTCACCTTCTCAAAGAACCTAGTTATATCCATGTTGAATCGTACAGGGTAGGTAATCGCGTCGGACCAGTTTTGCACTCCAATTATTCCACCATCAAACTCAGGAAACATGGCAGCTCGGTGGTGTTCTATAGTCTCCAGCACATCAGGGATGCCACTATCTTCTATCACCCTCTCTGATTCATCTGGTTCTGTTGTTTCAGTCGCCATGACGTCATCCAGATCAGGGTCATTGATCACCTGCAAGAACTCCTCAGTGCTCATATCAGCGGGTTCTTTCTTCAGCGCTACAACAGGCACCACAGTGTTACTGATCATCTTACAGTAGGGACACACGAAACACTTGTTGTGGATGGGGTGTATCAAACTGTCTCCTGCTAGAGTTAGAATCTGTCTGACCAGTGGGTTAGGGGTGGTTCGGATGATACTCTGAAGACATCTCATGTGGATGGGGTGGCCACAAGACTGGATGTGGAGGTTCTCTCCCCCTAACAACTCCCCCATGTCCCCTGGCAAATTGTCAGATTTCTGGGGCTTGAACACCACACTTTTCTCAACCAAACACCCATACATTAGGGTGGTTTCCTCAGTAACTTTCTCGCTATCGTGACACAAGATACACTGAAGTGTAGTGTTCTCCTGTTGGGGTAGTGGCCCCTTTTTAGCTCCACACGCCACCCTCTCCTCACATTCCACCACCATCCCCTCCTCCTGGTCCTCTCCCTCTTCCACCTCCATAGTTTCAAACACACCCTGATTATCGGTAAAGAAGGCCGCCTGATCCATCTTAAACTTTCCCATGATGTTCCTTCTCCTAGCAGCTGCCTTTGCTGCTTTGTCATCCACCTTGTCACTACCCGTGTCCTGCCCTTTCCCCTCCTCAGCTGGTATCTCGTTGGTCAGAACACCCGAGGTGTGGACTATCCACCGCAGAATGGGTTTTATCTCCACAATTGCCTTAGCTGAGGATATCAGCAGAGTTTGGATCAGGGAGAGAATGGACTGTTGGTTGTTAACTGCCGTCTCAACACCATCGAATATAAGGTAGTAGGGGTTCCCTGTGGCTGATATGACTTCGGAGAACTTGGGATAGAGGGGCGTGGGACCGACCTGTTCGTCGTGTAGTCCATTCATTATAATGTGGACCACCTGGTGAACTAAGAGGTCAGATACCATGGGGCTCTCTAATGTGAATCTTAGTAACACCACATACATGAACCTCTGTAGAACTGGACTGGTAAAGTACTGGCGTAATCCTGACATTGCAGTTACAAACGGGGGCATGGGTGGAGGAATGAAGTTCTTTCTCTTGCCAAACCAGGCATAATAGACACCCTCAACTTTCTGTCTTTGTCCATGTGCAAAGTGGTAGTAGAAAGGGTTGAGCTCCTTGTATAAGGCTGGTTTCAAACTCATACTAATCTTCACCCCATCCTCCTTCACTTTCACTGCTATCTCCTCAAACATTTCCTCCATTTTCGGGGTCCTGGTTATCCTCTCCTCCTTTAAGCTGGTGAAGTTCATCTCCAAAGATCGCATCACTTTACTGCGGGGTAACCGGGCAGTGGCCAGGATGTGAAGAGCATCTTTCCGTATTATATCGTAATCACTCGCCTCACTCACATTAGCTCTATGTCGCTCACACACCGTATACAGGACAAGAGATGCGAAGGCCTCAGCCATTCTGAGTAGAGGAATAAAGGGAACGTCAGTGTTAGGCTGAACGAAAAAGGGCTCTAGTGTGTACTTGTGTATTATCCGAATCAGCGCCTCATTAGGCTGGCAAGCTGCCATTAGATTCTGAAGGAACACCAGGTCTTTATCCCACATGATACTCTTATAGTGCTCCCTGTAGCAACTAGCTTGGTTGTCCATTGTAGTCCCGTTCCTCTTCCACAAGTTAGCCTCGATCTGCTGACTCAGGATGATAGGTCTGAGAGGCAGGTCTAGCAGTTCCTGGCAGGAAAACTCACCGTATACCTCATTGAGGTCAACAATGTGAGGCTGCAGTTTGGATACATACGACACGACCATCCCCATAAACCTACAGATTGGCAGATGGAAACTGACTGGGCTGTACAGGACGTGATGATCAACATATCGTATATTAAGAGGGAACATTTGAAGGGTTGATTTGCTCTTATGAGCCACCTTCCACTGGGAAGTATCCTCGCTACTAGAGAGGTGGGCCACCATCTCAGCGATAGCGGGTGCAGTGTTCACTGGACAGGGATCACTCGTCTTCAGGCAGACATCACCCTTCATCATTGATTCTAGGAGGGTGTCCAGACAGGCTCTCTGGAGGGTAGGGGTAGAAACACACCATCTGGCCACCGTCATGGTTATCAGATTCAGGTCGGATATCTCTAACATAAAGTAGATATCCCACTCCCTATCCCTTGCGATGTGGTTACTACTCTCCCGCTTGTGGGGATTCATCTCTTGAAGCCAACCCAGAAAGCGGACCCCCCCCTGTTCGCACACAGCCAATCACTTTACTAGCCTATAATAGATAGATCTAAAATTATAACGACCCAGGATCCTATTATACCCTGTCAGAGCATTTGGTTGACCCTATTCTCAGAGTCAGAGAGAGCACAGCGCCGCCCAAAGCGTTGTCCTATCCAGACACAACGTCCAAATTCATGTCAGCGGAATGCGTCTTTGACGTCGTGGACAACGCTTAATGAGGGCGGCAGTAATGGCCTGACCCTATTCTCATGTCTTTCAAAAAACATTCCACTACGTGTGGCTGATAGAACGCAGCTTTGATTGATTAGCAATCATAACCCATAAGTCAGTAGAAATATTCAGGGAATTGGTGACAGGTAACACTACGTTCCTCTCACAGCAGCCGCCGTGAGGGGAACAGTGTAACAGATTATAAGGAATCTTGAGTTCGTTTAGGGAGATTATAAGTGTAGATTTAACGACAAAGAGACTTCTAGTCAGCTATTTGATAGCAATTCCCCTATCCTTTCTATTATATGGGCATGTTATATAAGAGAATCAGATAGATAGAAAGAAGAGCGAGAAAACGAACGAGAGAGAAATAGAAAAAAAAGATGGGGAGAGAAAGAGAGGCAGAAAAAGGGAAGGGAGAGAAAGATATGAAAAGAGGGAGAGATCAAAGACGGCGAGAATGGAGACTTAGCTCCGCTTAGTTATCGAAATTCAACGAACTTTAAATTGTCAGTCGTGTTGTATTACTGTAGTAAATGGAGACACCTTGTAACACTTGTCAGAGAGATACAGATCACATACCCTTATTCCAACACGGCATCCAGGTTTCAAGATGATTTATGATAATTATTTTCGGACAGGATATGAGGCATATATCTGTAGTGGTGCCATGGACCTAGTGCTGAAACAGTAGACTTTGTAAGGAGAGAGGTTAGCGCGCGTGACGCATTGCCATATTTACACACGAAGGGAGACAGGACGTAATTTCACTGAGAGAGAAGAAACGTAAAGAACAGTTTTGCATTTTTATAAACACTTTAAAAAATAAAACCAACCAACCAGACACCTTTCAATAATTCCGACCCATGTTATTAATTCGCCCATATTCATAATCCCCACTTCTCGCTACCAGGGGCCGAATCTCATGCTTCACCCACATTTGCTCTATTTTCTTGTACAAAGTCTCAGAAAGGGTCAGTGCTTTGTTCCGACTCGTTTTAAAGCTCTCCCCATATTTGTCCACGTAAGGTCCACTAAGATGCATGCCCTGAGTACCGAGGGGCAGGAGTAGGACTTGGCATTTATCCAGCGTTAGGAAGACCCCCAAGGATCCACTACATCGATAGGCATGTACATTACACGGGCCACTAGTTTGACCATTAATATCCTCACTACAGCAGTAACTCTGATAGCACACCATCTCACCACATACCAAACACACCGCCAGAAACTTGTTTTTCCCTTTGGGGCAACAGTAGGTTGAACCCCGGACCAGCAGATCTATGAAACTCTCAGGTAACTCCGCTAGTTTCCCCTCCCGAACTGACCTGCCGGCTGCCTGCCAGAAATCATCTTGATTAAGTGCCCCTAACCAGCCGTGTACTAGACTGCTCTTTAGAGTACCACTAATTTGTAGGAGAGAAGAGAGGGATCCTATTCCCAGGTAGGCTATCATCAGATCAAACTCTCCCTCGGGACTCTGCAGTTCACACAGAGTAGCAGGACCTGTGATACAGGTGGAGTATCGGAGGAAGAGAGACATCTTCCGAAGGAAGGGGAGAAGTCTTTTCTTCAGTTGAGATAGGAGGTATGTGGGCGAGGGGTAAGGGTCATCTACATCACTCATTCCAGATACCTTCCTGATATACCCCCACACCCCTGCCACTTCAATCGCTAATGTTCCCCCTGCGCCCGTCTCTGGAGCGAGGCTGCTGGGCTTCACCGACATCAGGATCTTTAACGTCTCAGCCAGTACTGAAAGTTCCACCAGTGCCCCATTGTTACCTTTACCTGGTGTTGTTAGGAGGAACTTGGCTGCTACAAAGACAGTGAATACATCCATGTTTAGCAGAGAGAGGGTGGGTGAGGGCCGGAAGAGGGATAACATTTCACTCTTCAGTTTGTTGCAGTGAACCCCATTCTGCATGCTGAGAGGGAAGGTCCAGAGGAAGGTCTCCCAGAAAGATTCCTGGTAACTCGCCAGACCCGCTAACAAGGGCTTACCCCGGATATTGTACTCCATCGCAGAGAATGTGTAGGCTATCATCTTCAGGGCATATACAAGGGTTGGTGTTTCCTTTTGAGGGGTATTCAGTGTCATTCTGACCTTCTCAAAGAACCTAGTCATATCCATGTTGAATCTTATAGGGTATGTTATAGCGTTGGACCAGTTTTGCACCCCAATTATTCCACCATCAAACTCAGGAAACATGGCACCTCGGTGGTGTTCTATAGTCTCCAGGACATCAGGGATGCCACTATCCTCTATCACCCTCTCTGATTCATCAGGTTCTGTTTCAGTAGCCATGACGTCATCCTGATCAGGATCATTGACCACCTGTAGGAACTCCTCAGTGCTCATGTCAGCGGGTTCTTTCTTCAGCGCTACAACAGGGACTACAGTGTTACTGATCATCTTGCAGTAGGGACACACGAAACACTTGTTGTGGATGGGGTGTATCAAACTGTCTCCTGCTAGAGTTAGAATCTGTCTGACCAGTGGGTTAGGGGTGGTTCGGATGATACTCTGAAGACATCTCATGTGGATGGGGTGGCCACAAGACTGGATGTGGAGGTTCTCTCCCCCTAACAACTCCCCCATATCCCCTGGCAGATTGTCAGATTTCTGGGGCTTGAACACCACACTTTTTTCAACCAAACACCCATACATTAGAGTGGTTTCCTCAGTAACTTTCTCGCTATCGTGACACAAGATACACTGTAGTGTGGTGTTCTCCTGTTGAGGTAGTGGCCCCTTTTTAGCTCCACACGCCACCCTCTCCTCACATTCCACCACCATCCCCTCCTCCTGATCCTCTCCCTCCTCAACCTCCATAGTTTCAAACACACCCTGATTATCAGTAAAGAATGCCGCCTGATCCATCTTAAACTTTCCCATGATATTCCGCCTCCTAGCAGCTGCCTTTGCTGCCTTGTCATCCACCTTGTCACTACCCGTGTCCTGTCCTTTCCCCTCTTCAGCCGGTATCTCGTTGGTCAGAACACCTGAAGTGTGGACTATCCACCGCAGAATGGGTTTTATCTCCACAATTGCCTTAGCTGAGGATATCAACAGAGTTTGTATCAGGGAGAGAATGGACTGCTGGTTGTTAACTGCCGTCTCAACACCATCGAATATAAGGTAGTAGGGGTTCCCTGTGGCTGATATGACTTCAGAGAACTTGGGATAGAGGGGCGTGGGACCGACCTGTTCGTCGTGTAGTCCATTCATTATAATGTGGACCACCTGGTGAACTAAGAGGTCAGATACCATGGGGCTCTCTAATGTGAATCTTAGTAACACCACATACATGAACCTCTGTAGAACTGGACTGGTAAAGTACTGGCGTAATCCTGACATTGCAGTTACAAATGGGGGCATGGGCGGAGGAATGAAGTTCTTTCTCTTGCCAAACCAGGCATAATAGACACCCTCAACTTTCTGTCTTTGTCCATGTGCAAAGTGGTAGTAGAAAGGGTTGAGCTCCTTGTATAAGGCTGGTTTCAAACTCATACTAATCTTCACCCCATCCTCCTTCACTTTCACTGCTATCTCCTCAAACATTTCCTCCATTTTCGGGGTCCTGGTTATCCTCTCCTCCTTTAAGCTGGTGAAGTTCATCTCCAAAGATCGCATCACTTTACTGCGGGGTAACCGGGCAGTGGCCAGGATGTGAAGAGCATCTTTCCGTATTATATCGTAATCACTCGCCTCACTCACATTAGCTCTATGTCGCTCACACACCGTATACAGGACAAGAGATGCGAAGGCCTCAGCCATTCTGAGTAGAGGAATAAAGGGAACGTCAGTGTTAGGCTGAACGAAAAAGGGCTCTAGTGTGTACTTGTGTATTATCCGAATCAGCGCCTCATTAGGCTGGCAAGCTGCCATTAGATTCTGAAGGAACACCAGGTCTTTATCCCACATGATACTCTTATACCCCCCCTGTTCGCACACAGCCAATCACTTTACTAGCCTATAATAGATAGATCTAAAATTATAACGACCCAGGATCCTATTATACCCTGTCAGAGCATTTGGTTGACCCTATTCTCAGAGTCAGAGAGAGCACAGCGCCGCCCAAAGCGTTGTCCTATCCAGACACAACGTCCAAATTCATGTCAGCGGAATGCGTCTTTGACGTCGTGGACAACGCTTAATGAGGGCGGCAGTAATGGCCTGACCCTATTCTCATGTCTTTCAAAAAACATTCCACTACGTGTGGCTGATAGAACGCAGCTTTGATTGATTAGCAATCATAACCCATAAGTCAGTAGAAATATTCAGGGAATTGGTGACAGGTAACACTACGTTCCTCTCACAGCAGCCGCCGTGAGGGGAACAGTGTAACAGATTATAAGGAATCTTGAGTTCGTTTAGGGAGATTATAAGTGTAGATTTAACGACAAAGAGACTTCTAGTCAGCTATTTGATAGCAATTCCCCTATCCTTTCTATTATATGGGCATGTTATATAAGAGAATCAGATAGATAGAAAGAAGAGCGAGAAAACGAACGAGAGAGAAATAGAAAAAAAAGATGGGGAGAGAAAGAGAGGCAGAAAAAGGGAAGGGAGAGAAAGATATGAAAAGAGGGAGAGATCAAAGACGGCGAGAATGGAGACTTAGCTCCGCTTAGTTATCGAAATTCAACGAACTTTAAATTGTCAGTCGTGTTGTATTACTGTAGTAAATGGAGACACCTTGTAACACTTGTCAGAGAGATACAGATCACATACCCTTATTCCAACACGGCATCCAGGTTTCAAGATGATTTATGATAATTATTTTCGGACAGGATATGAGGCATATATCTGTAGTGGTGCCATGGACCTAGTGCTGAAACAGTAGACTTTGTAAGGAGAGAGGTTAGCGCGCGTGACGCATTGCCATATTTACACACGAAGGGAGACAGGACGTAATTTCACTGAGAGAGAAGAAACGTAAAGAACAGTTTTGCATTTTTATAAACACTTTAAAAAATAAAACCAACCAACCAGACACCTTTCAATAATTCCGACCCATGTTATTAATTCGCCCATATTCATAATCCCCACTTCTCGCTACCAGGGGCCGAATCTCATGCTTCACCCACATTTGCTCTATTTTCTTGTACAAAGTCTCAGAAAGGGTCAGTGCTTTGTTCCGACTCGTTTTAAAGCTCTCCCCATATTTGTCCACGTAAGGTCCACTAAGATGCATGCCCTGAGTACCGAGGGGCAGGAGTAGGACTTGGCATTTATCCAGCGTTAGGAAGACCCCCAAGGATCCACTACATCGATAGGCATGTACATTACACGGGCCACTAGTTTGACCATTAATATCCTCACTACAGCAGTAACTCTGATAGCACACCATCTCACCACATACCAAACACACCGCCAGAAACTTGTTTTTCCCTTTGGGGCAACAGTAGGTTGAACCCCGGACCAGCAGATCTATGAAACTCTCAGGTAACTCCGCTAGTTTCCCCTCCCGAACTGACCTGCCGGCTGCCTGCCAGAAATCATCTTGATTAAGTGCCCCTAACCAGCCGTGTACTAGACTGCTCTTTAGAGTACCACTAATTTGTAGGAGAGAAGAGAGGGATCCTATTCCCAGGTAGGCTATCATCAGATCAAACTCTCCCTCGGGACTCTGCAGTTCACACAGAGTAGCAGGACCTGTGATACAGGTGGAGTATCGGAGGAAGAGAGACATCTTCCGAAGGAAGGGGAGAAGTCTTTTCTTCAGTTGAGATAGGAGGTATGTGGGCGAGGGGTAAGGGTCATCTACATCACTCATTCCAGATACCTTCCTAATATACCCCCACACCCCAGCCACCTCTATAGCTAATGTTCCCCCTGCGCCCGTCTCTGGAGCGAGGCTGCTGGGCTTCACTGACATCAGGATCTTTAACGTCTCAGCCAGTACTGATAGTTCCACCAGTGCCCCATTGTTACCTTTACCCGGTGTTGTTAGGAGGAACTTGGCTGCTACAAAGACAGTGAATACATCCATGTTTAGCAGAGAGAGAGTGGGTGAGGGCCTGAACAGAGATAACATTTCACTCTTCAGTTTGTTGCAGTGGACCCCATTCTGCATGCTGAGAGGAAAGGTCCAGAGGAAGGTCTCCCAGAACGATTCCTGGTAACTCGCCAGACCCGCTAACAAGGGCTTACCCCGGATATTGTACTCCATCGCAGAGAAAGTGTAGGCTATCATCTTAAGAGCATATACAAGGGTTGGTGTTTCTTTTTTAGGGGTATTTAGTGTCATTCTCACCTTCTCAAAGAACCTAGTTATATCCATGTTGAATCGTACAGGGTAGGTAATCGCGTCGGACCAGTTTTGCACTCCAATTATTCCACCATCAAACTCAGGAAACATGGCAGCTCGGTGGTGTTCTATAGTCTCCAGCACATCAGGGATGCCACTATCTTCTATCACCCTCTCTGATTCATCTGGTTCTGTTGTTTCAGTCGCCATGACGTCATCCAGATCAGGGTCATTGATCACCTGCAAGAACTCCTCAGTGCTCATATCAGCGGGTTCTTTCTTCAGCGCTACAACAGGCACCACAGTGTTACTGATCATCTTACAGTAGGGACACACGAAACACTTGTTGTGGATGGGGTGTATCAAACTGTCTCCTGCTAGAGTTAGAATCTGTCTGACCAGTGGGTTAGGGGTGGTTCGGATGATACTCTGAAGACATCTCATGTGGATGGGGTGGCCACAAGACTGGATGTGGAGGTTCTCTCCCCCTAACAACTCCCCCATGTCCCCTGGCAAATTGTCAGATTTCTGGGGCTTGAACACCACACTTTTCTCAACCAAACACCCATACATTAGGGTGGTTTCCTCAGTAACTTTCTCGCTATCGTGACACAAGATACACTGAAGTGTAGTGTTCTCCTGTTGGGGTAGTGGCCCCTTTTTAGCTCCACACGCCACCCTCTCCTCACATTCCACCACCATCCCCTCCTCCTGGTCCTCTCCCTCTTCCACCTCCATAGTTTCAAACACACCCTGATTATCGGTAAAGAAGGCCGCCTGATCCATCTTAAACTTTCCCATGATGTTCCTTCTCCTAGCAGCTGCCTTTGCTGCTTTGTCATCCACCTTGTCACTACCCGTGTCCTGCCCTTTCCCCTCCTCAGCTGGTATCTCGTTGGTCAGAACACCCGAGGTGTGGACTATCCACCGCAGAATGGGTTTTATCTCCACAATTGCCTTAGC
>AVPN01003164.1:0-10574 GCA_000695325.1 Pleurobrachia bachei | reverse complement strand
AGCAATAGTGCATCTAGTTATGTATCTCAAGTAAGAGGTGGAAGGTCTCTACATCGTTCCTCTGTCTCTCTCTCAACTTCCATTGAGAGAGAAAGTAAATGTAAAAGTTGTGGCCAAGGTGAAAAGTGAAGACAAGAGGATAGTAGGGGCAACCTAAGATTTGGAAATTGCCTATAGTGGGGACTGGGGTAGTCAGATGTTGTTAGAGGGCGATATACAATCGTGGAGCCCATAATTGAAATCCATTCATTTATCCCGGGAAATGAAGGTTTCCCTTGTGGAATAACAAATACCTACTATCATTTCATTTCTCACCTTGAATATTTCTAGTACTAGCGCACCCAATGAGTGCGCCCAGTAAGGGCTTCTTGATAACCCACCCGGCTTCGCCGGGTGGTTCTTTTCGCCCCTTTCAACGTCAATAACACGGTTGCCATGGCAACTGGAGTGGTAACCATGGGGACTGGCATTTTAAAAGTCATTCGAAAATATCAACAAAGTTCCACTGAAAGTGCCAAAAGTGTGAATGACAGCTTTACAGCTTTGTGCCCATAGACGTGTTTTATGAAGGAGCACTGTCTCCTAGATACCGCCTAACGAACGACTACCACTTCGACGTTCATCTTCAACTTATAATAGAGATTTCCTCCACCTTACAACCGTCCATCTGTTTCATAGAGTACCTGAAAGTTACTACCATGGTAGGCTTGGGAAAAGAGGGAACCTCTGCCTCATGCCTAAGAAGTTTGTAACTATGGTATGTTTTTACAAATCATAGCATGAGTAGTAAAATTCTCTGGTCAATATAATATATCCTCACCTCGCATTCCATAGTCTCGTAATGAAGTAGTGCCCTGAAATCACGCACAAGTTATCAGGTAGTGTTACATTTCACGTTCTTATCTCCAATGCTTGGGAACCCCCCTATACCACACGTACCTTGAGTGTAGTTCTTTTTCATAAAACTTTGGTCAGAATAACATTTAACAAGTTGGTTTGGTCTTTTGTAGATCTTGAGGAAAGTCTTTAGCATTAATGCCCTTCAAATCAGTAGTTTATCTCATTAGACATATTCTAATTAGATAGGTTTATTTTAGGTCTCTAAATGCAATAGCTTCATTGCTTCTGCCGTATTGTCCAATTTATCTGTCAATGTATTATAATGATGGAACATCAATTCGTTTGTAACCCACTTCACTTTAGGATGAGAAAGCTATTAATTCTCACGCTCCTCCTCTCCCTTGGGGCTCCTACCACAACCCTCTACGAAGAGCTCTTTGAGGGTCTTGAGAAGATTCTGGATGATGTTCAGGAACTCCAGGCCCGTCCCCATCCCCGACCTCCACGATTCAAATGTCGTGCTGGCACATACTACAACAGCACTACTAAGAAGTGTGAAAAGTGTCAGGCGGGCTCGTACAGTAAAGCTAACCAGGGGGTGTGTACTCCCTGTCCACAGGGCCAGTTCAACCCGATCAAGGGGCAGGGGAGTTGCCTGGAGTGCCTTCCTGGATACTTTGCCAATATATCCGGCAGTGTCATGTGCACTGAGTGTCCTATAGGGTATGTGTCAGATACACTGGGTACTGTTAAATGTGAGGCGTGTGGAAATGGAACTGTTAGTGATGATGATGGATATGAATGTGATAAGTGTCCGGGTGGCTCCTTCTCTACCCTCCCTGCTGACAAGTGCACCAAGTGCCCTACTGACACAGTCTCCACCCCGGGACAGGATCACTGCGAGGAATGTGGACCTGACGCCCACCCTAATGAGTACCAGACGGCCTGTGTCGCTGATGAGAAGTGTGTGCCGGGGGAGCGGAGGATGGAGGATGGAAGTTGTGCAGCGTGCACAGCTGGGAGTTATTCAAACACTACAAATGCTGCCAGCTGTACCCCCTGTTCACCAGGCCATTATAACGATGAATCTAACCAGACCTCTTGTGTTGCTTGTCCTACTGGCATGTTTGCAGGTGAGAGTGGGTCAACAGAGTGCACTGAGTGTGCAGCTGGTACGTTTAATGCCGAAACCGCCGCTACTGCCTGTACTGATTGTAAGCCTGGTAACTACTCTGATGCAGGGAGTGACAAGTGTTACAAGTGTGCAAAGGGGAGTTATTCCGATACTAATGGCACTGCAGTTTGTACTAAATGTGATCCAGGAACGTATGCAAGTTTCGAGGGAAGTGTGGAGTGTGTCCTGTGTGAGGAAGGTTCATTTGCCAGCTCTAATGGGTCTACCCAGTGTGATCTCTGTGTACCTGGAACTAGTGCTGGATTCAGAGGAGCTGAACTTTGTGACACCTGCACCCCCGGTACCTATGCAGCAGGTAACGGTTCTACTACTTGTGACCTGTGTACAGCAGGGTCACACGCATCAGGGAATGGCAGCACATCGTGTGAGTTGTGCACCCCAGGATCATTTGCAGCCGGGAATGGAAGTGCAGATTGTGCTGTGTGCGAAGCGGGGAGTTTTTCCGACACCAATGGCTCCGTGATTTGTCAGCAGTGTGAGGCTGGAAGTTTCTCTGTTAATGGTAGTACAGATTGTACCCTCTGTCAACCGGGCTCCTATACAAACGAGACCGGTTCAGCAGAATGCAAACTCTGTGATCCAGGACACAGTACCAATAATACCCGGGGATCTCTAACGTGTGACCCGTGCCCAGCTGGCTCCTTCATAAATATAACCGGTGCACCTGTCTGCTTCCTGTGTCTCCCTGGTTACCATGCCGCCTCCACAGGTGCCCTTATCTGTGAAGCATGTGCACCAGGAAGTGCAGCATCTGTGGAAGGTGCCATTGAATGTGGGGTATGTAGTGCAGGATCAGTTGCCCCTGATTTCGCCTCTTTAACGTGCTCCTCCTGTAAGGCTGGATCCACGTCTCCTAGCAACGCTACAGAGTGCACAGAATGTGGACCAGGAACCTTTGCACCGACCGATGGGAGCCCTGAGTGCTCAATGTGCCCGGCGGGTTCATTTTCCAACAAAGGAGGCTCTGTAGATTGCATTCAGTGTGACGCTGGATCTTTTGCCGCTAAAAACGGAAGTTCACAATGTGATCTCTGTGCTGCAGGATCTTTTTCATCTCAGAATGGTAGCGTTGCTTGCGATCTCTGCAAACCAGGTTCCTATGGTAATACTACTGGATTGACGGAGTGTGTTGGGTGTGAGGCTGGGTCTTTTGCCGCTAAAAATGGGAGTTCAAAATGTGATCTCTGTGCTGCAGGATCTTTTTCATCCCAGAATGGTAGCGTTGCTTGCGATCTCTGCAAACCTGGCTCCTATGGTAATACTACCGGATTGACGGAGTGCGTTGGGTGTGAGGCTGGGTCTTTTGCAGATACGAATGGCACAGTCTCATGTTCTCTCTGTGAGCAAGGCACTGCAGTTTGTACTAAATGTGATCCAGGAACGTATGCAAGTTTCGAGGGAAGTGTGGAGTGTGTCCTGTGTGAGGAAGGTTCATTTGCCAGCTCTAATGGGTCTACCCAGTGTGATCTCTGTGTACCTGGAACTAGTGCTGGATTCAGAGGAGCTGAACTTTGTGACACCTGCACCCCCGGTACCTATGCAGCAGGTAACGGTTCTACTACTTGTGACCTGTGTACAGCAGGGTCACACGCATCAGGGAATGGCAGCACATCGTGTGAGTTGTGCACCCCAGGATCATTTGCAGCCGGGAATGGAAGTGCAGATTGTGCTGTGTGCGAAGCGGGGAGTTTTTCCGACACCAATGGCTCCGTGATTTGTCAGCAGTGTGAGGCTGGAAGTTTCTCTGTTAATGGTAGTACAGATTGCACCCTCTGTCAACCGGGCTCCTATACAAACGAGACTGGATCAGCAGAATGCAAACTCTGTGATCCAGGACACAGTACCAACAATACCCGGGGATCTCTAACGTGTGACCCGTGCCCAGCTGGCTCCTTCATAAATATAACCGGTGCACCTGTCTGCTTCCTGTGTCTCCCTGGTTACCATGCCGCCTCCACAGGTGCCCTTATCTGTGAAGCATGTGCACCAGGAAGTGCAGCATCTGTGGAAGGTGCCATTGAATGTGGGGTTTGTAGTGCAGGATCAATTGCCCCTGATTTTGCTTCTTTAACGTGCTCCTCCTGTAAGGCTGGATCTACGTCTCCTAGCAACGCTACAGAGTGCACAGAATGTGGACCAGGAACCTTTGCACCGATCGATGGGAGCCCTGAGTGCTCAATGTGCCCGGCGGGTTCATTTTCCAACAAAGGAGGCTCTGTAGATTGCATTCAGTGTGACGCTGGATCTTTTGCCGCTAAAAACGGAAGTTCACAATGTGATCTCTGTGCTGCAGGATCTTTTTCATCTCAGAATGGTAGCGTTGCTTGTGATCTTTGCAAACCTGGTTCCTATGGTAATACTACTGGATTGACGGCGTGTGTTGGGTGTGAGGCTGGGTCTTTTGCCGCTAAAAACGGAAGTTCAAAATGTGATCTCTGTGCTGCAGGATCTTTTTCATCTCAGAATGGTAGCGTTGCTTGTGATCTTTGCAAACCTGGTTCCTATGGTAATACTACTGGATTGACGGCGTGTGTTGGGTGTGAGGCTGGGTCTTTTGCCGCTAAAAACGGAAGTTCAAAATGTGATCTCTGTGCTGCAGGATCTTTTTCATCTCAGAATGGTAGCGTTGCTTGTGATCTTTGCAAACCTGGTTCCTATGGTAATACTACTGGATTGACGGCGTGTGTTGGGTGTGAGGCTGGGTCTTTTGCAGATACGAATGGCACAGTCTCATGTTCTCTCTGTGAGCAAGGAACATACTCCGTTAACGGTAGTACAGATTGTACCCTCTGTCAACCGGGCTCCTATACAAACGAGACTGGATCAGCAGAATGCAAACTCTGTGATCCAGGACACAGTACGAACAATACCCGGGGATCTCTAACGTGTGACCCGTGCCCAGCTGGCTCCTACTCGTCAGACCCTGGTGCCAATGTGTGTCTACTGTGTGGTCCAGGTAGTTTTGTAAATACAACTGGTGCTGTCAACTGTACTCTCTGTTCCCCGGGCTCAGCAACACCAGACAGTGGGGCATTGGGGTGTAAAGAGTGTTCACCAGGCTCCCACGCGGCAACTGCAGGTGAGATGCAGTGCGATGTATGTCATCCCGGATATGTTGCACCAGAGACAGGCATGAAGGATTGTAACCCGTGCAGGGCAGGATCCACCGCTCCGGAGAACTCTACCGCCTGTACGCAGTGTGCTCCCGGCACCTATGCAGGTAAACCCGGCAGCCCCATGTGCAGCAAATGTGGTCCGGGATCCTCCGCCAGCCAGCCCGGTATGGACCATTGTGAGGCATGTTCACCAGGCTTCTATCAGTCTGGTAATGGGAGTGTGTCCTGCAACCCTTGTCCAAGGGGCAGTTATCAGGAGAAAAAGGGTGCAGTCGGGTGTGATATGTGCCCCAATAATCGGACCTACACAACCACTAAATCAGGATGTGCCCGGGCTAGTGATTGTATGGGTCCTCTACTGGTTACCATGGCAACCTTCCGATCTGCTATAACAGGAAACTATACAGACACTGCAACGGTTAAAATTCCCGCTAAAACAAGTGTTTTCGCGGTAAGTGGTGATTGGATTTTGAGGAATCCTAAAAACCCATATCACGAGGCTATAAAACTTCCGGCGGGTCAATCTCACACCTTTGCCAGAGAGAGCGAGGTTGTTTTGTACGTTCAAATGCCCAACAAGTTCTGTTATAAGGACACTGAGGGTCACGGAAGGATGTTCGCGGGACTACAAAATACAGATGCACAGGGGAGACGGTGTCTTGACTCTCTTTGCAGGAACCCTGACGGAGACCCCCGGGGACCATATTGTCTGGTGAAGGATGAAGTGAGTGGGAAACAGATCAAGAGCAGTTGTGGTATTCCTAAATGTATATGGGATGTTGAGTGTTACGCTGGTAACGGGGTGGGTTACCGTGGTAACGCGAATACTGTTCCAATATCCAAGGAGAAGAGTGTACCGTGTCAGAGCTGGACATCTGATAGGCCTCATATCAACCCCTACCACCCCACTGAGTATAACTCCAAGATGTTTGGTATTGGAAAGCACAACAGTTGCAGGAATCCTGATCCCAAGACGATTGCAGTTCCCTGGTGTTACACATCTAACTTTATGGTCAGGTGGGGGCCGTGTGTCACCGTGAAACAGTGTGACGCCACTACCGACTACTTCCAAGAAGATTGCGATATATAATAGAAGGTGATAGATGTGATTTTGAACCCCAGAGCTTTTAGATTTTTTCAATGAAATGATTTCTTGATTACAGTTTTAATCTAAAACGATGGAGTTATTACTGCTTTGAGTTTGAGGAATCAAGGGGAGGGGACTCGGGCAAAGGTATTCATGAAGGAATGCATGACGCACAGAGGCCTATCTATAGTATAACTGTTGGTCTCCTTTCTAATATCATATACTGTATAATTCTTAACGTCCTACGTACTAGAGCTGCAACTGAACTCCCGGTTTGTTGCTGAGCGTATCGACGTAAAAAGTATCGCACTTGAAAATAATCAATTCAACACCTCCTCCTCACACCTGTGTTTTACAACAAAAGATTTCAGAAAACATCATTTTATAGGGTAGACAAACGAAAATTTAGAAGTGCTAAACTGTTTTAGTTCAACACGACAATGAGAACGTGTATAAAAACTAAAAAGTTAGCCACAACAATTTCACAATACAGTTAAATCATGTTGAATCTCATTGTAACTGTGGTGCTACTTGCACGTGCAGCTGCTGTGGTAGATCTAGATGGTGTGGAGGTGAGCTTGTTGAGGCGGTATGGGGTGAGTGGAACGAATGGAACAGTGTTCCTGAACACCACAACAACTGGTAGTGGTCTAGTCTGTGCTGCTGGAGTGGACGACAAGACTGCAGAGTTGCTGTGTAACAGGGCTGGCTACAAGTACCTCCTTGGTTTCAACAGCACCTTGGATTACTACGACACCACCTGGAACTATAACGACGAGCTGGATTGTGACACAATGATAGAACGAGATATCTCCGTTCTCGCTGCCAACCTAACCTGCCCTGGTAACGCTACAGATATGGGTAATTGCACTGCTCTGCCAGCCTCCTGCGATGTTGATACAGCTCTCTGGCTGGACTGTACTAACGATGACGGACTGTTCTGGAAACTAACCAATGTAACCCTGGCACACAATAAGGTTGGAACCCACAATGTTACAGATCTGGAGGTCGGTGGGGTCTTTGGGACAGTCCTAATCACCATGAACAACACCCGAACTGGGGAGGAGAAGACGGGGTTTGTACAGTATACCTATGATAGTGACACATTGGCAGCCCTGTACTCGTACAACCAGCATCTCTCTCGATGTCGCTTCAATGAAGTTGAGCCAGAAGATACTATTTCTGTTGGTGATGCGTTGTGGTTAAAGTTCTTGAGATGTGACAACCCCAAGTACTCGTACAACCAGCATCTCTCTCGATGTCGCTTCAATGAAGTTGAGCCAGAAGATACTATTTCTGTTGGTGATGCGTTGTGGTTAAAGTTCTTGAGATGTGACAACCCCAAGTACTCGTACAACCAGCATCTCTCTCGATGTCGCTTCAATGAAGTTGAGCCAGAAGATACTATTTCTGTTGGTGATGCGTTGTGGTTAAAGTGCAAGTAACTGCGAAGAGTGTTCTGAAAATTGTTGCTGTAACAAATTGTTCTTCTCAAACTAAAAAACAATGATCTGTGTTTTAATATCTAATCCCAGTATACATCAACTGATTCCCCATCCCTAACAACTGATTCCTCCCACCCCTAACAACTGATTCCTCCCACCCCTAACAACTGATTCCTCCCACCCCTAACAACTGATTCCTCCCACCCCTAACAACTGATTCCTCCCACCCCTAACAACTGATTCCTCCCACCCCTAACAACTGATTCCTCCCACCCCTAACAACTGATTCCTCCCACCCCTAACAACTGATTCCTCCCACCCCTAACAACTGATTCCTCCCACCCCTAACAACTGATTCCTCCCACCCCTAACAACTGATTCCTCCCACCCCTAACAACTGATTCCTCCCACCCCTAACAACTGATTCCTCCCACCCCTAACAACTGATTCCTCCCACCCCTAACAACTGATTCCTCCCACCCCTAACAACTGATTCCTCCCACCCCTAACAACTGATTCCTCCCACCCCTAACAACTGATTCCTCCCACCCCTAACAACTGATTCCTCCCACCCCTAACAACTGATTCCTCCCACCCCTAACAACTGATTCCTCCCACCCCTAACAACTGATTCCTCCCACCCCTAACAACTGATTCCTCCCACCCCTAACAACTGATTCCTCCCACCCCTAACAACTGATTCCTCCCACCCCTAACAACTGATTCCTCCCACCCCTAACAACTGATTCCTCCCACCCCTAACAACTGATTCCTCCCACCCCTAACAACTGATTCCTCCCACCCCTAACAACTGATTCCTCCCACCCCTAACAACTGATTCCTCCCACCCCTAACAACTGATTCCTCCCACCCCTAACAACTGATTCCTCCCACCCCTAACAACTGATTCCTCCCACCCCTAACAACTGATTCCTCCCACCCCTAACAACTGATTCCTCCCACCCCTAACAACTGATTCCTCCCACCCCTAACAACTGATTCCTCCCACCCCTAACAACTGATTCCTCCCACCCCTAACAACTGATTCCTCCCACCCCTAACAACTGATTCCTCCCACCCCTAACAACTGATTCCTCCCACCCCTAACAACTGATTCCTCCCACCCCTAACAACTGATTCCTCCCACCCCTAACAACTGATTCCTCCCACCCCTAACAACTGATTCCTCCCACCCCTAACAACTGATTCCTCCCACCCCTAACAACTGATTCCTCCCACCCCTAACAACTGATTCCTCCCACCCCTAACAACTGATTCCTCCCACCCCTAACAACTGATTCCTCCCACCCCTAACAACTGATTCCTCCCACCCCTAACAACTGATTCCTCCCACCCCTAACAACTGATTCCTCCCACCCCTAACAACTGATTCCTCCCACCCCTAACAACTGATTCCTCCCACCCCTAACAACTGATTCCTCCAGCCTGATGATGTCGATGTTCGACGAAACCGTCGTGTGATTTATTTCCTGCAATAAAATCATTGTCTCAGTTGTCCATATACTACCATCAACTATATTACTGTTGGTAATGAAATTACCCCACCGCGCGAGTGCCCCAGTGGGTGCCCCTATATGAAATAATAGGGGTGACTTCGTAACCAAATATTACTGTATAATTCTCAACGTTCTACGTACTAGAGTTGCAACCGAGCTTCCGGTTTGTTGCTGAGCGTATCGACGTAAAAAGTATCGCCCTTTAAAATACTGAATTCAACACCTCCTCACACCTGTGTTTTACAACAAAAGAAGTGCTAAACTGTTTTAGTTCAACACGACAATGAGAACGTGTATAAAACTAAAAAGTTAGCCACAACAATTTCACAATACAGTTAAATCATGTTGAACCTCATTGTAACTGTGGTTCTACTTGCACGTGCAGCTGCTGTAGTAGAGCTAGATGGGGTGGAGGTGAGCTTGTTGAGGCGGTATGGGGTGAGTGGAACAAATGGAACAGTGTTCCTGAACACCACAACAACTGGTAGTGGTCTAGTCTGTGCTGCTGGAGTGGACGATAAGACTGCAGAGCTGCTGTGTAACAGGGCTGGCTACAAGTACCTCCTTGGTTACAACAGCACCTTGGATTACTACGACACCACCTGGAACTATAACGACGAGCTGGATTGTGACACAATGATAGAACGAGATATCTCCGTTCTCGCTGCCAACCTAACCTGCCCTGGTAACGCTACAGATATGGGTAATTGCACTGCTCTCCTGGCCTCCTGCGATGTTGATACAGCTCTCTGGTTGGACTGTACTAATGATGACGGACTGTTCTGGAAACTAACCAATGTGACCCTGGCACACAACAAGGTTGGAACACACAATGTTACAGATCTGGAGGTCGGTGGTGTCTTTGGGACAGTCCTAATCACCATGAACAACACCCGAACTGGGGAGGAGAAGACGGGGTTTGTACAGTATACCTATGATAGTGACACATTGGCAGCCCTGTGTTACTTCGCAGGACACGGTGTAGTAAAACACCTTCGTGGAGAGAAGACAGGTCGGATTAGAGCCAGGGAAAGTTCTAAAATATCCTGTGGGTACATCCTAGAAAACAAGACTAGATTTGCGTTAAAATACTTGAGATGTGACAACCCCAAGTACTCGTACAACCAGCATCTCTCTCGATGTCGCTTCAATGAAGTTGAGCCAGAAGATACTATTTCTGTTGGTGATGCGTTGTGGTTAAAGTGCAAGTAACTGCGAAGAGTGTTCTGAAAATTGTTGCTGTAACAAATTGTTCTTCTCAAACTAAAAAACAATGATCTGTGTTTTAATATCTAATCCCAGTATACATCAACTGATTCCCCATCCCTAACAACTGATTCCCCATCCCTAACAACTGATTCCTCCCACCCCTAA
>AVPN01003158.1:0-10476 GCA_000695325.1 Pleurobrachia bachei | reverse complement strand
TACCTCGTTCTTGGAAGCTGTTAAAGAACTTGATAAGGATCCGAGAATTAGATCAGGCATCCAGTTTGTATCATCCCTTGAATACTGTTGTGAGGTGTTTGGTGACTCATCTTCACCAGAATTAGTTGAGGCGGTAACAGTGGCATTGGACAAGAGAAAAAGGTGTGCTTTTATATCAGGAGAGTCTTTACTCTATTCGTTTTACGTAAAATCAGATTACCCTCGAATGGAAGGTGTTTTAAGACAGTATTCTGCGGGAACGCAGCATAGTTCAGGTGAATACGTTGGTACTTTGGTTCGACCTGGCCAGTTGAGCTCTCCATTTCAGCACTCTGAAGTGCGGTTCCTCGACCTGCATGATTGTTTTAGACCTAGTTACTGTGATGAAAACCCTCAAGAATCTAAAACAAGATGTAAAGTTGCGGTGGAGGTTTCATTGGCTGTAAAAGATGAAGAACCATGGCCACTTTTTACCATTAAATTGGTAGAGGATCGTGAAATTTTGGAGGGTGAAACAGATGCTCACTTTCACCAAGACCCTGATTTTCTACAACACGTTTTTGTTGACTGTGGTCAGCCCGATACCAGTTTTACTGTGTGTAGCGATCGAAGTACCACAACGGATTCTATTGATAATCTCAATATTAACTGGATAACTGATAACCATAAACTATTTCACATAAACTGGCCACAAGAGAAACTTAAATAATGTTATCAAGTAGATGTTTGGTTGTTTTAAATTAATGTTCTGCCCCTAATATGTATCAGACATCTATGGTGGTTACTGGTTAGGGTTGTGGGCTCCGAAGGGAATCAGACAGATAGCAGTATGGATAGGGGAAATACCTAATCGTCACCTAATATACCTTATCGTCACAATTTTGTGGGTTTAGGGGTCCTGAAGGCAATGGGGCCGGGTGACTAACTTTTATGCTGTGTGCTATAATAATTATGGTCAGGCATCACACTGAATTTTTTGGGTTTCCTTGCGTGCTATTTATGAGAGTGGGTTCAAACATTTGTGTGGGGAGACACAGATGTTGTCAAAAATGTAAGATATTTTTGAAAATAGGGTACCCCCCCCGGTACTCACGGGGTTCTCCATTTTCTAAAAATCGCAAGGATAAAGCAAGGAGTAATCCTTGCATAATCCTTGCGTACTCCTTGCGCTTTTTAGAAAATGGAGAGCCCCGTGAGTAGCCCCCCCTAGAATGTTTAAATTTGTTTTTGTTCCTAGAAATATAAAAGGAATTTGACAGTTGAAATCTTTTACACTATCATGTATATTAATATTTTATTGTCTTTTTTCTAGAACAATAATTTGAAATGCAGGTTTCATTTTTGAGTCACTTGATTGATTTACCACTGCACTACTACCATTAAGTTACCACTTTACATACAGTCGGACCCCGATTTACCGGGATGCTCGGGGTAAAGGGTTTTGCCCGGTAAATCGGGGTGCCCGGTATATCGGGGTGATATACCGTATATTTTGCCCGGTAAATCGGGGTGCCCGGTATATCGGGGTTAAATACCGTTATTGTCCCTAGATCGGGGGAATTTTATCCTCCCGGTAAATCGGGGTTCCGGTAAATCGGGGCCCGGTAAATCGGGGTTCGACTGTATTTCCTACTATGTACCTTGTAATCATTGAATGCTGACTGAAATCCTTCCTTCCATTTCCGTCGTGCTCATGCCCCCTAAACACACATCCCTTCTCTACTATAATAAACTCCCCATTTCTACTAACATCTATAATAAACTCCCCTTCTCTACTAAGATCTATAATAAACTCCCCATCTATACTAATATCTATAATAAACTCTCCTTCTCAACTAAAATATACTCTCATCACCCCCTCGTATCTAGCCAATGATAGACAGATAGCTAACTGTAATATGGCTCCTTCATTTTTCCGAATCAAAAAGGGGATCCAAAAGACGGACTGACTTCAGGATCTCTGGAGCTGGCGTTGTTCCTATTCGAAGAAGCAGCCTACATCCTCAAAGAGAGGAATAACAGAGACCTGCAAGATGTTCTGAGCACCAAGCTGGGGGAATTGTCTGGTCTTCGATTGGCGCTAGTTAACGATTTCATCTCCCGTGAACCTAATCAACAGGAGTACGTGAACACAGACCTGTGTTTATCCCTGGCTAGTATTAACGAAGCGACAGTTCTTTACGAGTGGCTAATTGAGAATTTTGAGAGTAAACCCCATCCTGTGAAACTAACTGACGTTGAAAAAAGGTTCCTTACTCTCCCCTCCCTGACATTGTGTCTTCAAACGGACAAAGATCTTTATGAACGACTACTGGAAACTATGGAACTCTGTCTTTCTAAGGAAGACCTGATGTCTCTTTTTAAGATTTTAACAAGAGTTCCACTTCCTCTATGTACTACTAGCCGACAAGGTAGCCCCGGTAGTAGCTCCAAACTACAAACTGAAATTGTTTACCCGATCTAAATACCGGCTCTTGGTCGATGTACCTCGTTCTTGGAAGCTGTTAAAGAACTTGATAAGGATCCGAGAATTAAATCTGGCATCCAGTTTGTATCATCTCTTGACTACTGTTGTGAAATGTTTGGTGACTCATCTTCACCAGAATTAGTTGAGGCGGTAACAGTGGCATTGGACAAGAGAAAAAGGTGTGCTTTTATATCAGGAGAGTCTTTACTCTATTCGTTTTACGTAAAATCAGATTACCCTCGAATGGAAGGTGTTTTAAGACAGTATTCTGCGGGAACGCAGCATAGTTCAGGTGAATACGTTGGTACTTTGGTTCGACCTGGCCAGTTGAGCTCTCCATTTCAGCACTCTGAAGTGCGGTTCCTCGACCTGCATGATTGTTTTGGACTTAGTTACTGTGATGAAAACCCTCAAGAATCTAAAACAAGATGTAAAGTTGCGGTGGATGTTTCATTGGCTGTAAAAGATGAAGAACCATGGCCACTTTTTACCATTAAATTGGTAGAGGATCGTGAAATTTTGGAGGGTGAAACAGATGCTCACTTTCACCAAGACCCTGATTTTCTACAACACGTTTTTGTTGACTGTGGTCAGCCCGATACCAGTTTTACTGTGTGTAGCGATCGAAGTACCACAACGGATTCTATTGATAATCTCAATATTAACTGGATAACTGATAACCATAAACTATTTCACATAAACTGGCCACAAGAGAAACTTAAATAATGTTATCAAGTAGATGTTTGGTTGTTTTAAATTAATGTTCTGCCCCTAATATGTATCAGACATCTATGGTGGTTACTGGTTAGGGTTGTGGGCTCCGAAGGGAATCAGACAGATAGCAGTATGGATAGGGGAAATACCTAATCGTCACCTAATATACCTTATCGTCACAATTTTGTGGGTTTAGGGGTCCTGAAGGCAATGGGGCCGGGTGACTAACTTTTATGCTGTGTGCTATAATAATTATGGTCAGGCATCACACTGAATTTTTTGGGTTTCCTTGCGTGCTATTTATGAGAGTGGGTTCAAACATTTGTGTGGGGAGACACAGATGTTGTCAAAAATGTAAGATATTTTTGAAAATAGGGTACCCCCCCCGGTACTCACGGGGTTCTCCATTTTCTAAAAATCGCAAGGATAAAGCAAGGAGTAATCCTTGCATAATCCTTGCGTACTCCTTGCGCTTTTTAGAAAATGGAGAGCCCCGTGAGTAGCCCCCCCTAGAATGTTTAAATTTGTTTTTGTTCCTAGAAATATAAAAGGAATTTGACAGTTGAAATCTTTTACACTATCATGTATATTAATATTTTATTGTCTTTTTTCTAGAACAATAATTTGAAATGCAGGTTTCATTTTTGAGTCACTTGATTGATTTACCACTGCACTACTACCATTAAGTTACCACTTTACATACAGTCGGACCCCGATTTACCGGGATGCTCGGGGGAAAGGGTTTTACCCGGTAAATCGGGGTGCCCGGTATATCGGGGTCAAATACCGTTTATTTCCTATTTCGGGGGAAGTTTATCCTCCCGGTAAATCGGGGTTCCGGTAAATCGGGGCCCGGTAAATCGGGGTTCGACTGTATTTCCTACTATGTACCTTGTAATCATTGAATGCTGACTGAAATCCTTCCTTCCATTTCCGTCGTGCTCATGCCCCCTAAACACACATCCCTTCTCTACTATAATAAACTCCCCATTTCTACTAACATCTATAATAAACTCCCCTTCTCTACTAAGATCTATAATAAACTCCCCATCTATACTAACATCTATAATAAACTCCCCATCTAAGATCGACTCTCATCACCCCCTCGTATCTAGCCAATGATTGACAGATAGCCCGCTGTAATATGGCTCCTTCATTTTTCCGAATCAAAAAGGGGATCCAAAAGATGGCACTGCCCACCGCCGGCCTGTTGATGATGGGTTATTATACGATTAAAATTATCGGGACACCAACTGAAAACTACCAAGCTATTGAGGTTTGTGGAAAAGGACGGGTGGGTGAGAGCACCATTTTAGTTCTGTCCCCAACCGAGTGAGATCAGAACTAAAATGGTGAAGAGGTGGAATCTATCAGTTGATTACTTTACTAATTCGATGTTGAGCAATTTTCAAACTTGAAATTAGATGATCATAATATTCAGTTTGATGAGTGCTAATGTACACATTATATTTCAGAGAAGCAACATCAAATCAAAGAGTAAAGACTTGAACTATTTTGATCGGGAGATTGTGAGGGCAGTTGAAGAGGTAATATTATGAAAACTGTCTCGGAGATTTGACAGTTTTTCTTCATGGAGGCCGTCTCTTCTTGGGTTGAGATGAAGGGTTGGAACCATAGAGTTTCCTTTTTTTCCCCGGCATGGTTCAATCAACAATATAATTTAGGATCATTCAACTGTTTTTAATAAAATTAATACGTGGTTTATCAATATTGATCACCCCATTCCTTACCAGATTAACGTAGAAGGTATCAATCCAGTACGGTATTGGGAAAACCTGGGGAAGGAGCGAGCAGAGGCAGAGAAACTGAGGAGAAAACAAATCCGTCAACTTATCAAAGAAGGTATGTATTTAGATTTCATCGGTACAACAAATTTCCCAAGTGTTAGAGCTATTTCCTCTAATTTGAAAAGATTTCTAAATGACATTTTCACACAGGTAACGCAACGGAGGAATCAGTTATAAAAGCGTTCAGGGATTCAGATAATCGCTATGTAAAAGACACATTAGAACAAGTAGCAGATTCATCACCTCGACTCGTTGAAACGATATATGGGAGTGAGGATGAGCAACAGAGAATCAAGGGAAATTTAAATGTGAATGATAATAGAAACAGTGCAAATGAGAATAGTGAGAGGATTAAGGGAAATTTAAATAGTCAACATACAAACAATGATAATAGTGAGAAGGGATGAGTTGAAAATGTGTGTGATTTATGAATATTTGTGGCCCTCGTTTTGTTCCCTTTGTTTGTAAAATTCCCTATCGTTTAATTTTGGAAACCCCTCCCCCTGGCCCCTAGTATCTCAATATTCCTGAAAGATCCACGGTCCACCAACACATTATAAAAGGCATTTCCATTGGCTCTTACAACAAACGCAATATTTCTAGTGGTCCCATCATGGCTCTCTCACGGCTCTCTCTCCGTTCTGTTGGGCCTCTCCTTCTGTCCCGGACAGCAGTGACTTCAGTAGTCATGGAGCGTCTCCAAGCTAAACGAGCGGAGGCCCTTCTAGGAGGTGGACAGAGGAGAATAGATGCACAACATAAAAAGGGGAAACTTACTGCACGGGAGAGGGTTGAGGTTAGAAACAATTGATTACCTGTGTATTATGTTAAAGTTTATTTAGGCTGGCGATATTTTATCATCTTTCGATAAATAGAGAAACCAAAAACTAATCTACATAGTTATTACGTTATGTTAGAACTTACACCGTAACTTGAACGATCTATCGATCTAATTCATGATTCACGTTTTCAAGATAACAAAACCTCCTATTGTTTTCAAGATAACAAAACCTCCTATTGTTTTCAAGATAACAAAACCTCCTATTGTTTTCAAGATAACAATGCAGATCCTATTGTTTTCAAGATAACAAAACCTCCTATTGTTTTCAAGATAACACCACCTCTTGTTGTTTTCAAGATAACAATCCACCTCCTGTTCTCAGGTACTCCTGGACGAGGGATCCTTTGTTGAGTGGGATCAGCTGGTTGAGCATTGATTGTACTGACTGGGGGATGGAGAAGACACGGCACCCTGGGGATGGTGTTGTTACTGGCACTGGCACTGTTAATGGAAAACAGGTCAGTAGTAGTAGACACACAGTTTAATGACAATAATTTAGTGAGCCTCACACATTTCCCTCTCAGGTGTTTCTATTCAGCCAGGATTTCACCGTCTTTGGGGGAAGTCTCTCAGCTATGTATGCCAAGAAAGTCTGCAAGATAATGGATCATGCAGAAATGGTAAAACACACACAAAGAAGGGGAATCTTGCATCTCCCTTAAATGAGAAAGATTTTACCAACCTCAAATATACGCAAAGATTAGCATTTTAACTAAGACTTCCCCCCAATATATTTCAGGTTGGTGCCCCACTTCTCGGTCTAAACGACTCCGGGGGTGCAAGGATCCAAGAGGGGGTTGCCAGTCTGGGTGGCTATGGGGATATATTCCTTAGGAATGTACTGCTATCAGGAGTTATACCTCAGGTTCGAAATATTCCCATCTCACGGCATTTAATGATGTGTTTGTATCATAATGCTCAGAATGAACAGTTTATTTGGCTATTATAGACAGTAAATATAAACGATTACACCATCTTCAGATTCCCTGATTACTCCACCTGCACCTTCAGATATTCCCTGATTACACCACCTTCAGATTTCCCTGATTACACCACCTTCAGATTTCCTAAATACACCAGATTCTCTTCAGATATCACTGATAATGGGTCCGTGTGGGACAAATTAATACACCAAATTCTCTTCAGATATCACTGATAATGGGGCCGTGTGCGGGAGGAGCAGTCTACTCGCCTGCTATTACTGACTTCACCTTCATGGTCAAGGGGACATCTCACATGTTCATCACCGGGCCTGACGTCATAAAGCAGGTAAGTTGTGACGTCATTATGAGGTGATAAAACAGGTGAGTTGTGACGTAATAATGACGTGATAAAACAGGTGAGTTGTGACGTCATCAAGTATTAGTACCCTGGAATATACTTTTTCAGCGTAGTTTGCTTAGGTTCTCCGCGCCGCGACGCTGGAAAGCGCCCTGTTTTACCCCACTGTTCTACCCGACAAAAAATTCTGAAAAAATGCTTAAAATTCCTGAAAAATCGAAAAAATACGATTAAAGAAAAGTTTTAGGTATCTTGTGGACCTTTAACCATGTATCTGAGTGACTAGAGAATACCGACTTTTATATATTGCTTTGAATTGAGATAAAGTTGCTCTTCTTCCCGGATATAGAATTATTCGTTACCCTACCTCGTTACCCCACCTCGTTACCCCTCAGGTTACCCTACCTCGTTACCCTACCTCGTTACCCTACCTCGTTACCTTACCTCGTTACCCTACCTCGTTACCCCTCCTCGTTACCATAACTCGTTACCCTCAGGTCACAAACGAAGAGGTCACTCAAGAGGAGTTGGGAGGTTGGGGAGCACATTGCTCAACATCTGGTTGCGCTGCTGGGGCCGCTGAAAATGATGTTCACCTCCTTCTACAGACACGACGACTTCTCAGTTTTCTTCCTTCCAAGTAGGTGTATTGCTTGCTCCAATGGTTTTGGAAAGGGAAGGAGTTTGGGAAATTTGGGGACATCAGTTACATATAAGAAAATACGGCCACGGGAATCTTGGATTGGGTTATTGCTAGTTTTGGGGCTCCACTTGCTGGGTCTCTCGCGCGGGTTGGGTATCAGGTGCGCGCACCCTGTGGAGCTGAGGTTCAAACATCAGCAGAACCTTGGCAACATTTTATTTGAGTCGCATGACACTGTGGCTGTCAATGTGTTAACATTAACCCAGTGGTTGAAAAGGTCTTTAGGCTCCGATCAGAGTTGTGAATTAATAATAATTATCAGTTTGCTGTACTGCAATATAATTTGAAATACAGTCGGACCCCGATTTAGGGACACCCTCGGGGAAAAGGGTTTTGTCCACTGAATCGGGGTGTCACTAAATCGGGGTGAGCCATATTTGGCCCATAAAACCCCATTTTATGCCAAAAATGCTATACTAGAACTAAAGACACATCTAACTGTTATATTATGCAATATTCATGTGTTGATGACATGAGCATTACTGATGAGAATAGAAAACTATAACACAATTTTTCAAAAAAATTGTGAAAATTTTTCTAAGTTATACCAGCCCGTCCGATTTGTGTTTCGAATCGGTGCAGCTTACTGGATGTCCTGTCTAATTAGCGGGTTCGAAACGAACCGATGCGTGATACCATGCCGAATCGGGGCGGGTGATGAAGTATCAAAATTTAAATAACTTTTTCTCTCAAAATTTCAAAAAAATTTCATAAAAAAATCCTGTCCCTAAATCGGGGTGTCCGACTGTATCGGGGGTCCGACTGTATAATGACACATTAAAAGCTGTCATATTCCACATTTAACTCATAATATTGTACAAATTATCCTACTAAGCTTTAGACATCTTGTCCTCTTCACGTTTCTTGACTTGTGCCATTGTGCTATCAGTTACCCCCTCACGTGATCTATGTTTATATGAGGTCTGACTCTCCACGTTATACCGGGGGATGAGGGATATATACCAATGGTGCCGGGGGGCTATGGTTTTTCATATAGTCCACGTAGTACGTACAATGCTATAGGCATCCCATATTGAAAGTCTTCCAAGAGGGGTCCTTTGCGGAGCTATGTTCTGAACCACACGGAGTGGTGTGTGCTTGGCAATGATTGCTGTCTTGGCTTGCCTTGTTCGAGGGTCGAACAAGTCTTGGTTTGCCAAGTTAGACTGCCATAAAATAAATGAGTTTGAACAAAACAAGTCTTGGCCAGGTATAGACTGGTTCGACCCTCGACTTGAACAAAACAAGTCTTGGTATAGAAGCTGGTTCATTCAAATAAATCGTGCTGAGATGTTCGAGGGCCAACTTGGCCTCTTGCCAGAATATGTTAGCAAAAGTGTAATGGGTGGTGGGTAAATTAACATTTTTTGAACACGTGTAGACTAAACGGTTAAGTATTTGTTGCAAAACAGAGTTAAAAAGGGCTGTTTTTGCAACTAAAAAACCTCATACGATTGCTTATGGTTACTAGTGGTTACTGGGGTCCCCGGTTATTAGTGGTTACTAGTGGCAGTATAAACTAACCTTCTATGTTTCAGTAATAAAGAAAAGTCCCCGATCCAGAAGTGCAGTGACCCAGCTGATCGGCTTGTTCCCGCACTGGACAATATTATCCCTAACTCAGCTACCCTACCATATGATATGAAACACATTATCAAGTTAGTAATATCCCTAAATCAGCTACCCTACCATATGATATGAAACACGTCATCAAGTTAGTGTAATAACCCCCCCCCTTTATAACCAGCTTGTAACCATGGTAACGAGGCTGTCCTTGTCTTGCAAGACAAAATTCCCATCTAGAAGAGTAGCCTTGACTATCTCTACTCGTTATATCAGTGACATGTTTTACCCCTTTCGTAGAGGGGGTGATTAGTTACCCCTTTCCACTCCAATAACAGTTGGAGGTTGACGAGGGAGATTTCTTTGAGATCCCCTCTCCCTCCCCTCAAAACCTTACTAAACAACACCTACAAGGTTCACCCTCCTACCGCCTTAGGACATATATGGGAGTTCTAATACCACCCCCTCAACCAGGTTCCGGGGATACTTCTAATATTATACCCTCCTTCCCCCTCTAATCAGGTTCTTAGTGGACGAAGGAGATTTCTTTGAGATCCAGGAACACTATGCTAAGAATATAGTGGTTGGGTTTGCGAGGGTGAACGGTGAAACTGTGGGAATTGTGGGAAATCAACCACTAGTTGCTGCTGGCTGTCTTGATATCAATGCCAGTATCAAAGGTTAGCGTGTGTGACTTAATTGCAGTTTGGTAGGAAGTAACCCCTTGCCGGCGCGCGCGAGGGTCGCCCGGCGACCTCTGAACATAGTGTGAGGTGTCTTCGATACCAAATTGCAGTGGGGGTTGAGTGGGTTCCATGATAACGAGGGGGAATTGTTTATCGCTAGACACTTCTAAAATCAACAACATAAGAATATATATATTTCGGTGTCGAGATTCTTCCGACCTGCCAATGTTTTGAGCCACGACTAATGTAATCTGTGTAAATCTGATTGTTACCTAATTTTGCAGGTGCTAGGTTTGTTCGGTTCTGTGACTCCTTCAACATACCTCTAGTGATCTTGGAGGACGTGCCTGGATTCCTACCAGGTATATTTGAGGGACCTGGTTCCATAATGGTATAAGTGCAGATATACCAAA
>AVPN01003153.1:0-10447 GCA_000695325.1 Pleurobrachia bachei | reverse complement strand
AGGTGACTGTGGTGTGTTTGGCGGTCAGTAATGTTAGTGTGTGGTGTACTGATACCTGGGGCATCCTCTACTTTTCTGTCAACAAACGGGGCGCCTCTCTTCAATGGACCAAGGTATGGGAGAAATTGTGTGGCTCACACCGGCATTTTATTTGAGCGAGCACGCTCTGTGAGGATTAGGTAGATCAAGGAAGATCGAGAGATACATAGGTTTATTTTAGCCATGTATCGTGGTGTTCGGACCGCTTACAATTACAATAATTTTCTGGGTTGGTCCAGTACCTACACTTCTATCATCTTCCTTTGTCCCCAGGTTCAAGGTGCCAAGTTATCGTCAGTCAGTGTCAGTGACTGTGGCCGGATAGTCTGGGGAGTCTCAACCAGCAACAGGTATTTGTTCGACCCTCTCTCTCACCTTGCCTTGTTCGACCCTCTCTCACATCGCCTTGTTCGACCCTCTCTCACCTTGCCCTTCTCGACCCTGTTTCCCTCTCTCACAAAGCCCGCTCTTTTATCAATATTGTATAGGAGGTTTTAAGGACATAACAAATGTACAAATCTGCAAACAATGATGAGCAAGGAGGTTTAGGATTTTAAAATCATAGAAAGTTCGATAAGTAGAACTTAGAATCTTCCCAGCACTAACATATATGTATTGGCCTGTAAAATATCCATGGCCATGCTCGGATTAACAAGCTATACTGCATGAAAGAATTTCCATGCAACTTGCAAGGAACATATCAAGAAACTTATTAATTGGCATGCTGGGAAACTGCCCAACAGCCAAGATCTTGAGTTGCCTGACAGTGCGTCCGTGCTAGAATAAAAACAAAACAATTCAACCAAGTTTAAGTCGTAAGATCTAGAGATGAATGTTCCTCCTCTGTAAGCGTACTTTATATCCTAACGCCGCATGGAGGTTTACATAAACGGATAAACTATTATTCAGGATCATCCTCCTAATAGTTTATCTGCTCGACCGCCCTATAATTGTCGGGGCTACTTCATGAGGCCACGTAGTTCTAATACTATGCGAGCAAATATGAAAAATATGTGACTTTTTGGCATCTCCCCAGTCCCCTCCAACCAACCCCCCTCTCTCCATTGCTCTCCCCATCTCCACCCCTACTCCTATCTCTCAGGGCGATGGTGAGACTGGGTGTAGATCTAAAGAATCCAACGGGAACTGATTGGAGCGAACTTATGCTGGACTCACAAAGTGTAGCCGTTGATTCGAGGTAAGATAACGAGTCATTCGAGACTCATTATCATGATAGGTTTCTGACGTTTGAATAACAAAATAATTATCCGACTAGAGTCATGTGACCCTTATTATATGGTAGCCCGGCTTCTACCAGTCTCCGCTATGGGACGTATAATACATATAACAATGCTATGGGAGCCGGGAGGGTCATGGATCAATAACAGCCAATTGTTTTCCCTGCAGTGGTGTGTGGTTGTTGATGAGCAGTGGAGATAAGTTATTACACCGGACTGGTGTTACCCAAACTGAACCACAGGGAGAGAAGTGGAAGACGGTCCCTCTGAAGAGTATCAAACTATCCAGGTCAGTTGAAACTGGAATGGTAGTTGGAGGGGCTATATAATAGTCTTCAACGACTTTTCGAAGGAAAACTGTTGTCCGACCTGGCTCCGACCGCTAGCTGTAGCCTAATAAAATCAACCGGAGCTGAGGTCATACGGAGCCTAATATCAATTCATAAGTTTCCCCAACAACTTCCTTCCTTCAGGATTCCTTCACCCCTCTCCAACTAACTTAACATCCAACTTCCTTTCTTTCAGGATAGCGTGTAGTGGTGGTGTTCTGTGGGGTGTCAGAGATAACGGGCAGCTGGTAGTGAGACAGGGAATATCAACTGACAAACCAACAGGTAATAAATTCATTCTGTTCTAATACTTGTACAATACTTGTACATAGTCAAATAGTTGTTGAGGAACAACAAACCATGTCAGTTTGGACCTTAGTCCCCATGTTATACTGCGGTAGCCGGGTGGCTTGTGCTACACCATTGAGAGAGTGGTGCTTGCACTGCCCACGTCCAGTGATTGCGATATTGTTCACTCTACCAACCCAACTTGTGGCATCCCTAACTAATGCTCCTACCAGGTGACTCATGGCATCTAATGCGGGTAAACAATGTACGGGAGTGCCATGTTGGCAGATCACTGGATATAGGCTGGGTTGTTGATACAGCTGGGATAGTGTACTTCCAGGTGAGAGAGCTATAAAATAGTTGCCACTAGTTACCATTTATAGTTACCATTAGTTACCATTAGTTACCACTAGTTACCTCACGTTACCCTTAGCTTAGTTACCACTTGTTACCATTACTTACCATTAGTTTCCACGTGTTATCACTGCACTAGTTACCCCTAATTACCCATAGTTATCATAACTCCCCCTCCTCTCTAGAGTGGTGTCACCCAAACTAAGCCACACGGTACCAACCTATGGTGGCACGTTAGCGCCAGTGAACATGTTGGGACAGGCCCAGGGACCACTGCCAGCCTTGCGGGATGGTTCGGTGCACGACGCCGTAGTGAAACAAAACAGGTCAGTTCTGTCACTTATGAATTCTCGCTAGCTTGAATTGGCCATAAATCATAGTTTGCTTTACACAAAACGAAGCACGGACACAGTGTCAAGCGATTTGATTTCTGTTACTTTTGGTTACTTTTGGTTGATACACTAGTTATCTTCCAGAGGTTTATGCTATTTGATGTATGCTATCTTGAAAACAATTATTGTTTGTCACCAGGTTGCCACGTCAACAGAGGGAGGAGTATGGTTGCTATGTGGTGACTCAACTCTGTGTCGTCGCTACGGTAACATAACGGGTCATAACTGGGCAAGTGTGCTGCGGTCTTCACTAGGCAATACTGGACAAAGGTACAGGCTCCTTTTTGACGTGCATTCATACTCTTCAATCCCCAATAATCTGGTCCTATACAATATAGGTATCTGCTACTTCTTGTCTAGCTTTGTGACCCTAGTATCCACTGGTTGTGATAAAAGTTCAACCCACTTTCAAAATTTCCCCCGCCCATCCCAGGTTACGCTGGACGGGCCTGGTGGCACAGGGAGCATACCCAGACAAGACCTCACCTGTTTGGGCGATAAATGGAGACGGAGAGTTGCTGTGTCTTACGCGGTCCTGTGAACCACGACACCTGGAAATACCTGAGGTAATTAGGAGTTAAACTCTAAAGTTTTTGTGCTATCCTAGAATATTAAAACTAACTCTAAAGCTTTTGTGCTATCCGGAATATTAAACAAACATCATATATCCAGGTGACAGTGTGTGTTGGTGCGACGTTAGGGGTGCTATGGGTGCTGGACATCAAAGGAAGGATTCTGGTGCGTCATGGAATTTCTGAGGGAAATCTTATGGGCGACCAATGGAAGGTACATTGTGTGTTTCAGCTTCTAAACTCTAAGGTTTTTGTCCCCACTATAGCACTCTCTGGCAGCGCCATACCCCAATTTGATTCTCAGTGACAGTGCGCTTAGATGGGGTTGGTGGCGCCAGAAAGCTATAACATTATCTCCCCATCCGCAACATTCCCACTCAAATTCATTTTGCAATGTCCTAAAAACACCCCACTAAAACATTGCTCTCCCTCCACTCTCTCTCTCTCCTCAGGTGCTGAATCTGACTCAGTTGACCCAGACAATGGTCCACCTTGTCCATATCTCTGTGTCTGAATGCAGTGTATGGGCTGTGGACAGGAGGGGTCTAGTTTGGTATCGGAGTGGAACCCTGGCGGGGTCAGATGGGAGGGTTGTTCAGGCTTGGGTACAGGTGGATGGTAATGGGCTACTGTTCAAACAGGTGAGAGGGATGATATGTAACCATGGTAGCCATGCATCATTATTATGGTTGTGTCCATCACATTTCTCCAATACAGCCGGAATGCACTCTTTGGAACGGGATTTGCTCGGCAAATCGTGATTCAGGATCCTACTGTGTGTAACTGTATGTAGTTCCAAGTGAAATCCTTAAACCTTGACACACCCGCAGGTTCAAGTTGGTAAAGGTCACATGGTGTGGGCGCTAGACACAAAGGGAACGGTGTTTGTACGAGTGGGTGTCACACCCCAGCTGCCAGTTGGTGAACATTGGGAGGCGGTTCCGGGGACACTCTGTAAACAGTTATCTGTCAGTGCAAACCAGGTGAGTTTGTTACTTTTACTAAGGAGAGAGAGAAGGAGAGAGGAAGAGAGCGAATATATGGTGAAATCGTTACTTTTATTAAAGAGAGAGAAAGTTAGGTTTGAAGAACCCTTGTTTTAAACCTCTCCAACTCACGACAGGTGTATGGCGTAACTAGTAGTAACACGCTGGTGTGTCGTTACGGTATATCTCCCTCTCTACCGGCCGGTAACTACTGGAGACGGTTAGCAGGACCATCCCCTGATAGGACTGTGAAGATGCTGTCTACCACACTTAACAACTGTCTCTGGTGAGGACAATAATTCATTTGATTTCTTTGTTTCGTCCTCATTTTCTCTGTCTTGCACTTGCCCGACCTCATTTTGCATTGATCTTCAGTGCCCTCAGATCTGCGCTGCCTTATAAGTGATGACAGCTCAATAGTAGCCATTGGTAACCATTGGTAACCCACTTACCAACCATTATATCTCTATGGTAACCACCTCATATATCCCACCAGGTGTGAGGGAGGGAACGGTGAGCTGTACCGGCGACGTGTCAAGGTGGTACAAACTGTGTCACCTGGTGCCACACCCACCAACAACAACACTGACCAGCCAAACTATGACGGCTGGGAAGTCCTGTGAGAACTGGGAGTGTTGTGACATAGACAAAATATGAATAGGTCTGGTGAGAGGGTGGTGTTGAGGAGATCTTTGTTGTGTTGTTGGCTGTCAGACTCAGACATTTGCTTGACAGAATGTTGGGTATTATGATTTGGTCCTTGGACAATTTGTTGTAAGAGAAAGAGAGAAGAATTTATGTTTGACGTTATTGTTTAATTCAAAGCGCTGGGCCGCAGAGAAACATTTAGAAGTTATGTGCACACATTTGAAAAGTAAAATAATTGAGAAATCGAGTGTGTGTCCAAGTTTATTTTTTACTCTAACTTTTAATTTTGAAGAGTCTTTTATGTATTTTTGTGTGTTGATGTTGAATTTGGGTTTTCCTTCAATCAAAAGAATGTAGTTTTTATTCAAGAATAGTTTAATTCTGGGAAATGGAGTTGTGGCAACTGCAATTAAAATTAAATATGTAAATCATGGAAATACTATGGAGTGCGCAGTAAAATTACTTTGACGTTGCTTTATGAGGCGCGCGTTTTTTATTGCGCGGCGCGAAAAACTTTGAATTCCAATGAATGTGTTTTCATTTTTTTTCTTGTTTTTTTTTCGCTTTTTTAATTTTGCCCTTCGTTTTCGCTCTCTCCGGCGTCGTTTCATCGTTAATCGATAGCTTAAGGTCTCTTCACATTCCTTTAATTGGAATTAATTGACCAAAAGGTTCACTGACTGAATTTTAAGCCACAAAACTTACGGGGGAGGGGGCTAGGGAAGGGCGGCACCGCTTACTCCCTTCATAATTCAAATGTACCACTCAATATATCTGTCACAGTATAGCAAACGCATGGCCTATGAGAACTGAAAATATGGCATAGAATGGAATGGAGAGTTTAAAGAGTTTCTTCTCTACTCGACAAGCCGCACCCACACGAAATGAAACGACCGCAGAGGAACTCTCCATCTCTAATTTAAAACGGTTCGTTGTCTTCCCGTGTGAGTTAATCAAGGAGATGAGTAAATACCGGTGGCCTCTCGGCCATATCTTGGAAGACTCCTACAAATCCACCCCTAACAAACGGATATATCCACCCTGCTTATCATAACAATATCCCCCCATTTTGTCAGGGTGTTTGCCAAGTACAAGAACAATGAACACCGTTTTGAGACGGTCCTCCCCATCTTCTGCAATGCATTCAGCTCCACTCCTGCAAGCGAGATTGATGAGCGGTTTCCAGAGTTTGAGGAATTTAGTCGGTGTTTGGCAGAGGATCTGAGGATCAAGATAACGTGAGTAGATGTTGCCTTGTTCGACCTTCCTTCCCTGCGCTGTTTGAACAAAACAAAGTAGATGATACTGTCAAACGAATCGATTTACTAGTATCTTTTGGGGAAGGTTTTGTGTACGGTATCTAGAGATCATGAAATATGATTTTAAGGGGCTGGGGGAATTATCCACAAAATCGATGATTGACTGTTACAGTAGCAAAATTAGGTGTGACTGAAACAAAAGACCTTTTTATGTAAATACATAACCCCTCCTAATACTGCGTACCATTATGTATTTAGTATTTACATATACCACATGACATATGTGGATAATAATACCAATTACACAAAGAGAAAAGGAGTGCCTACACAATATCCTTCCCTGATAAAACATCTTTATTTGTACTCACAAAATCCCTCTCTCTCTGATAAAATTGAGTACTATAAAAACACTTTTATTTTCAGGAAGAGTGGTGCTAATAAAAGTATGGTTGAGGCAAGTTTAGCGGTGCTTACCGTTCTATCTGGAACAACCTTGTCAGCGTCAACATTGCAGCCCTCAGGTAGATACACTCATATAATAATACTCGCATGTACCCCATGTATGTACCCCATGTATGTACCCCATGTATGTACCCCATTTATGTATAGATGTGTACTCTCACGACCCTCATTAGTGGTGCTGGCATCAATAAGTAATTGGACCCCAAGCTTAGGCCGTAGGGTCCCTAACAGGTGCTCCCATAAGTTTTTTCTTTGGTTTCTTGACTCTAAAATAATTTATGTAGTGCCACACGTAGAGTGCTCAACTGGTTAAGTACCCAAGAGCGAAAAACAAAACAAAATGAAACGATTCAGATAAAAAAATCTGTTTTTCATCTGAATCGTTTCATTTTGTTTTGATTTATGTAGTGTTGTGAGGAAATAATGATGGTTTTCCACTTTCGTAATCTTTCATTAGCAAGAAATGCTATTAGTCAATATTTTGTCACCATTACATGCATTCGGGTTACATGTTATGTTTTTTCCTCCGTTCCTCTCTCTCTAGTCTCTCACTTTTTATTCAGAAGAAAAACGAAATCAGGTTTTTTTACTTTCCAATCCCAGGACTATTTGAAAAAAAGCAATACACAAACGCAGTTGACAGTTCTAACCCTCCCTATAAATTCATTTCTCTCTCACCAGCAGTAAGTTTTACCCCCTAAATAAGTCCACTATTTTCTCCAGTGCCAAAGCGGTCAGGGTTATGTGTACTGAGAAACTACCCTCCACTCTCATCAAGATCCTCTACATCTTCATGGACCTACCACCCAATAGAGATGAAATAGAGAAGGAGAGGAAAATGTGTGATTTACTGGTGTCTGTTCTTATCAGGTATGGATTGAACCCAGTTTTGTAATGCACTGTATTATTAGGCTGTGCGATAGATTCTGAACAAATCATGGAATAGCAGGAAATTATACGTTTAGTTGGTATTCAAACCAACTAGTTTCTATTTGATTAAACTAAGGTTCCAAACAAAGTATATGTTCTCTAACTTATCTCCAACTACTCAGGTTGGGTGAGCACGTGTGTGTTGTAGAGGAGATAAAATCCTCCTCTTCCCGTGATCTCCTAGTCCTGTTCGACCTAGGCACCTCCCTCTGGACACCCCATACCCTACACTGGCAGAAATGCGTGGCAGAGTTTATGGGGGTGGTGTGCAGGAGGAGCTTAACAAACAGTAGGTTGATTGACTAGCTAGACTGTATTTAAATTGGGGTGGTCAGTGGGGTGGTGTGCAGAAGGAGTCTGACAAACAGTGAGTTTAGAGTAAGTAGGGGGTGGTAGGGGGTTTATGGGGGTTGTGTGTAGGAGGAGCCTGACAAACAGTAAGTGTTTAGATTTGGAGTAGAGCAGTCTTACAAATAGTAAGTGTACTATAAGACTTCTTAAATTAGTCTGACAAATAGTAAGTTGAGCAATATTATGGAATGGTAGGGGATTTGGTTTACATATATGGGGGTTGTGTGCAGGAGGAGGAGCCTTACAAACAGTACGTTTGGGTGAGAGATATTAGTGGATGGGGGTTGGGGGTTCGGTTTATATTTGGGGTTGTGTGTAGGAGGAGTCTGACAAATAGTAATTGTTGCAGATTTTTGGATTGGGAGATTATATTATGATATGGTCAACGGTCAATTGTCATTCATGGTCTGGGTTTATTTTGGAGGTGGTGTTATTTTGACTACGACTTATACCCCCTGAAGTAATAACACCCCCTTCTCTCCCCTCCCCAGTGATAGTTGACTATCTCCATACACAAAAGTGTATGCAGGAATGTGTACAGAATCTGCGGAACGGAGTAGAGGCTGATGTTCTAGGTTAGTGTAATTCTTGTAAAATGCAAATTGTCATTAGATCATATCTTTAATCTTACACGACGCTGTCGACGTTTTATGTAGCAACCGATGACCGATGTTAGGTTAGAATTCCGAGGGGTTGTACTATTTGTAATATATGTAGTAGTAATCCTAAGTGTGTGCTGCCTTTATTATGTTATTGTATACAGTCCTTTGGTCACACGTGGGGCTCTTATCTTACCGTTTTAAACCTGCCAGTATACACATTATATGATAGAGCTTCAAAATGCATACAGAGTGCTTCAAAATGGTACATACAGGACGCTTTATTGATACCGGTTTTCCGTTTTATTTAGGAATCTCTCCAGACTCCAGTCCCTCTAATTCAATCCCAGGGGAGTAACAAAGGTCTGATGAGTTTCCTAACCCTGTATACCCCACTTTCTCCGACTACAAAAAATATCCATATTCTCTACCCCATGAATAACACTCCCTGCTCTTCAGGAATGACTGATGTGTTCCTATCCCTGTTTCAATGTCTGAAAGATAGCTGCATGGTATCGATAGTGCTACTGAAGGATTTTGAAGAACACCAGGGGTATGAGCTGTTACGGGACGCAATACTGAAGGTGAGGAGGAGGGGTAATATGGAGTTGTAAGAGAGGGAGAGAGAGGGAGAGGGGGGAGAGAGGGAGGGCGGGAGATAGGGAGAGGGAGAGAGAGAGACACAGAGACGGAGTGATACTTTGTGGTCAATAAATCGTACCGTCAACTTCTTCACAATACGTCATTCATGCCTCCATTTCATCTCATTCACTATAACCCTTCTCTCTGTTATGTATTCATGTCCTTTTCTCTGTGTTCAGTTCCCCCTAAAAAGGCTAAACTCAATCCCCCATGTCCCGTGGTTCCCAGAACAGGGCTCCCTGCTACTTTCTGTATCGCGCGCGGTCTTCACTGTATGAAAAGTATACTTGTAGGTACTCCAAAATATCACACCATGCCGAAAAGGTGCTGTTCACTCTTCGATGCACTACAATTGTGTTTCCTTCCCTGATTTTGGAAAAACAACAAAAAAGTAATCGTTTTTTTTTGTTAACTAGGTTATAATCTCAATGATTTTAAAATTGGTACAGTAATATGTAGTTATGTTAGTGCTCTGGTAAAGAGAGTCCCAGAGTTTCATCTTTGCAGTCTCACGTGAGGTTTACTTCCTGGTTTCTCTCCCTGGAGTAAAGAGAGGGAGAGAGGGGGGAGGAGTTAGATAGATGAAGAGAGTGTGAGAGGGAGGGGGAGAGAGAAAGAGAGAGATAAAAGCTGGAGTGCAATTGTGTACTCAATTGGCAGACTTACAACACTTCCTCATAGGTCGAAGGAGGGGAAAGGGAAAATCCAGAAAGTTTGAAAAAGTTAGTTCACACAGTTCCCCAACTTTGTCTGGCCGGGGGCGAGCAGCTTCAAGTCCTCCCGAAGATGGATTCTCTTGAATTTCAACGGCCTGATTTTACAATACCAACGCCCCGAGGCAAAGGTGAGGAAATATAACGATACATCATACACTGTTACTCTGGTAAGGAAATGACAATCAGTTGCATCTCTCATGGGATTTGTAGTTACCGTATAGTTACCGTATCTCTGTTGTACAATGTTGTTCTTCAGAGATATTCTAAGCAATTCCATCCACCTCCATGATCCCAATCAGATAGTATTTATACTTTTAATGTTTCTTTATTCTTACTCCAACTACCCTCTCCAGGTGCGACTGTCAAGAATCCTGCAGCATTTAAAGTTGTACAAGAGGTTTTGTTATCTTGTAAAACGGAGTGGCTGGCACATCTGTGTCTCAATATTATTACCATCATTTACGGGTAAGTGTGACGGCACCAAATACCGATAGAGCTCAATCGACGGAGCGAGAGCGATTACAAAGAGAAAGAAGATGGTTTGACAAAACATCTTGTTTCTCTTTGGTAAAGGAGTTATACAATTTATTTTGTGTGACGGCACCAAATACCGATAGAGCTCAATCGACGGAGCGAGAGCGA
>AVPN01003143.1:2500-10492 GCA_000695325.1 Pleurobrachia bachei | reverse complement strand
GGTGTAGAAGCAGGACTCAGGAGGGAGGGGTGTAGAAACAGGACCCAGGATTTAAATTTTAACTAACAATTTTACGCTCACCGAAGCAAAAAAGGGGACTTAATATTGTATAACTGTATGTATTGGGTAGAAAACATGCTGTTAGTTACTACTTCACAGACAGAAGAACGAGGCCATTTCGCATCTCGGGACAAAAAGTCGGTTTTTAAAAATTCGATTTAAAAAGTTTGCAGTTTTTGTGACGAATCAAAATTTAAACGCGCATCACTTAAATGCATCGTTGTTTTATTTTAGTTTAGCGCGCTACATTTAAATCAGAAACATGCATCGTATTTTTCCGCAAAGTTTATCAGAGTTTTCGTATCGTAAAATTTCGTTCAAAAGTTTTTTGATTTTCTGTTTTTAACTTTTTCACTGCTGAAACTCGCTCTATGCAGCCATTTCTCATCAATAAAAAAGTCTGATAGTAATGATAGTCTTTAGAAATGATAAGCTTATCATTCTCGATCACGGAAAATTCTTAAAACAACCTCCAATACCCGGATTATTCCACCAACCGAAGCCACATTTTAAACTGAAAAACTCTTGCTGTCGCCATGTTGTTTCTGAGGTGTTTCAGTCCATTAGTTATCCATCAGATCCTTGGTTTTTCAAAGGTGATGTTCCCAGTCACAAAAACTGTCAGTTGTCAAGGGGGTGTATAGATCCTGGGGCTGCAGTCCCCTACCCATCACAACTTGAAAAACTCGGAAAGGATGTTATCACCTTGAAGGAGACTGGAATTTATAACCGTTTCACATCCAACAACTCCGGTAAAACTTTGAAACTCAAGGCAGGAGACGCAACTTATATCATCCCTCCCTATTCATCATTCCTGTTGTCAGACATTTACCACTTCGACATGATCCCCAAACTATGTTCCCGATTCCCCAGAATAGTCCTTGATCCACCATGGCTTAACAAATCTGTGAAACGTGGGGCTAGATATCAAATGCTGTCCACACAGATGCGGAATAACAGAGAGGGGTATCATGATAGGAGGTATGAGAAGGTTGGGTACATGTTTGATAAGTTGCCAATTCCTTCATTACTGTCGCCTGGTGGGGTTGTTGCTGTTTGGGTGACTAACAAACCCAGCTACATTGAACATGTCCTGAACTCTCTTTTCCCACGATGGGGCCTCGAGTTGGTAAGGGTATGTTTTTGGCTGAAGGTTACCACAAGTGGAGAACCTATTGTGCCATTCCACAGTCCCCATAAGAAACCGTACGAGATGCTGTTTTTCGGGCAACAGACATTGGATGAAACGAAGGAAGGAACATTTGATGAAAAACAACTGAATCATCTTGTCTCATTTCCACTGTACCTTCTGAAACAAGCAACAGAATCGTTAGTCAGTTCTCCCTCTCAAGAAAATGAGCAGTGTAATACAATATCACCTAATACCCAGGAAGTACTGTGTACTACCACAGTATCACCTGATACACACGCCTCTGATGGTAATACAATATCACCTGATACACCCACCTTTACTACTGAGAGTAGCTCCCGGAAATGTCCAGCTACAGACGAGACAGTGTGCCATACACCACATAGTGACCCTTACACTGACCTCAAGAGAGTTATTGTTAGTGTACCGTGTGTACAACACTCCCGTAAACCTCCCCTTACTAATGTGTTCAATGAGCTCTTTCCAGTGAGGAGTGGAGAGAATGGGGCTGGGCAGGGTGGTATAGCTGGTACAGAAGGGTTGGAGGTGTTTGCAAGGAATCTAACTCCCGGCTGGACGTCATGGGGAAACGAAGTCCTGCAATTTCAGGATGTACGCTATTTTACTGCTGGAGAAGGAGGAGAGGATTCTAGAGTCGATGCTTGTTAAACTTATACACACACATGATGAATATATGCAGTCACATTTGTTAGGAGAATTTTTGATGAATCGCTGTTTTTTAACTCAGATTTTACACATTTTCGATAAACTAATCGTCTCTTTTGTATGTAACGTATCTCTAAAACACCCACTTGTTACTAGGCGAGATGGCCCTGCAGCAGAACATCCCAAGATTGGCGGCCTCCTTCGGTCGAGTGCTATCCCGAGCTGTATCATCTACAGGCACCACTGCTAACAGTGGCCAGCCCGCAGTAGCACCTTCATCAGATGTGAGTTATCATGGGAGTTATACTGGGAGGTTATATTTTTTTAAGCTGCCTCTTTAGAAATACAATTCTAACACTAAACAATTTGTATCCCCAGACTGAGAGGTACAAGTCTCCCTACGTGTCCTTCAATAAAGCGGACCCTCTGAGTCTGGACAGTCTTCTAACTGAGGAGGAGAAAATGATCAGGTGAGGACTGAGCTAGAGTCTTATTCTAATATAACTACACTTATGACAACTGGAATTGAGGTGCATGTTCAGCACACATAGCACCTCCTCGACTGATAAATTTCTCTCACTCATCACTCCATCATCCCCTTCAGAGACCAGATGTACGAGTACTGTCAGGATAAGCTGATGTCTCGAGTAACCCAGGAGTTCAGGAATGAAACTTTCGATAAATCATTCTTCAAGGATCTGGGTGAACTAGGAGTCCTGGGACCCACCATTCAGGGGTGAGTAAAACTGAGTAAAATACCTGGCACTGCACCTGTACATTCTTGATTCTACAATAGTAGTTCTTCATCAGATTCTCTATCTTGATTTACCAACTAAACATCCTGAAACTATGCTAATTTATACATCCATTCTCCCTCACCCCCAGGTATGGTTGTGCTGGTACCAGTTCAGTAGCGTATGGTCTCATTACACGGGAGATTGAGAGGGTAGATAGTGGATACCGTAGTGCGATGAGCGTGCAGAGCTCCCTCGTTATGTGGCCTATCTACGCTTGAGGCCTTGAAGGACAAATATCTCCCTCGATTAGGTGAGATGATTAGTGGGGATAGAGCTCGTTCTAGACAATGAGAGACTAGCAAATGAACTGTTGTTTATGGGGGATTTGATATTGTGATCTTCAGTTTCATAGCATAATACCCCTATCCGACCTATTCCCCCCTAATTTCCCATCCCATTCCAGCGAGTGGTGAGCTGATTGGAGCGTTTGGTTTGACGGAACCCAACCACGGTTCAGACCCTGCTGGCATGGAAACCAATGCAGTGTTTGATGCTGGTACTGGAGAGTACGTTCTAAACGGCACTAAGACATGGTTAGTGAAATAGAGAACTGAGAAAAAGTAGAGAGTTTGTTGTGAGCAGTGTTGAGTTTGTGAAGTTTGATATGTACTACAAAAAAACCAAAACAGTTCAAATTCACATCCAAATTTGGGAAATGGTTGATTACAATAATGCTAAGCAGCCAGAGATTCCTGTATGGCCTTCACCATCTCATTAACCCAGCCCTGCTGAGCCTTCACCCCTCCACACCCCACCAACACCCTCTCTCCTGTAGCCAGATTAAACCCACTGACTGTCACGTGTTTGTTAGCAGTAACCAGCCTGTTAACAGCGTACTGCAACACATGTTCCCTCCCCTGGTCCTCACATTTAAATTCCCCCATAGCCCCCATCCTGATGTTACCCAGAGAGGTATCCTCAGAAGGGATAACCACCTCAACAGCTACAGAAGTAGCTGCTAGAACCTTGTTACCTGATTTAAACCCAACTCGGAGGGTCCCATTATTCTGAATGTTCAGATCAACATGGTCTGTGGTGGCCTTCTCTCCGTACAACAGATCCACTATGTTGATTGATGTTGAGATGGTACCAGGGGGTAGGAATATTCTGGCAAGAGATTGTGCTGCCTCCTCTCTTAGTTGAATACAAGCATCCTGGAACATACCTTCAAATCCCATCAGTTTAGCGTCCTCTCCCTCTCCAACATGAACTAGTAGCTCCAGTGAGTTGTCCTCAATCTCAACACCCTCCAGTTTGACAGGTACCTTCCCTCCTGGGGCCTCCACTTCCTCAGGCAGGGACACAATGACATTGTTGGTCTTGTTGACTAGTGTGTCACCCAGTAGGGAACACAGTTGGGCCTTTGTTGTAGATTGAACAGTGGGCAAGAGCAGGGGAACCTGGGAAATTACTTGTCAGTAGAACGGAGAAGTTATAGTCATTAGTCAGTAAAGGGACGTGGAAAGTAAAATATTGATTGACAGTGGTCACTGGTTAGTGTTTGGTTGTTGTCTACCTACTAAAAGAGCTACTAGTTAATTAACTTACCAGCCAATTGACTGAGCTCTTCTTGAGATCAAGATCTGTCTCAGAGAAGATCACTTTACAATCAGACATGTTGAACAGGTTATCGGAACTCACTGTGATGTTCATCTCCATGTCACCAGCCATCCACAGGGTCAGATCACCTGAAGAGGGGGTTCAAGGTGGTACAATTAGATATGAGTTTGGGTTAGGTTAGTTTCTGACACTTATCGTCTTCCCAGGAATTAACGTCACTGAAAAGTAGAATTCAAACATAACTTACCTACTGTAGTCCAGAAAGAGTAAGCCTCCCAATCTCCAGTAATGTTAGCAGAGGCGTTATTTAGACGAAGTGTCAGTATCCCATCAGATAGAGACCCGGAACTGTGACCCAGAGAGATATTCTCCAGCTTCAGATTATCAATCTTGTATACCGTTCCTATAGTTGGGTAAAAGTACAGTTTGAGTTGGTTACTGGTTAGGTATGTCAGTAAGTTAATCTCAGAGATAACTGGAAACCAACCTTCAGAGCCGGGGAAGGTTTGTCCCTTTAGGACGGGTTCCATTCCCTTTAGTAGCTGGTCTGATACCTCCTCAATATGACGCAGATAATCACTGAAACAGTAGAGAGTTAGTGACTCTTTGTCTCTGTCATTTGTCAAGATTCATTTTGTCTCGCTGTGACTATGTCACATTTTGTCGCACTATTAACCTATTGATAGATAGTCGGAGGTTGGTCGCTCCCACTCCCTCCACCAGGAGACAACATACTAAAGCAACAAGGACAGCCATAGTGTTCAAATGAGGGACATCTGGTATCTTCTAGATCTCACCTGGACAATGCCAGATAATTGAATCCACTCTAACTAATTCAACTAGCTCTTCTAGCCTCCAATAACATTGAAAGTTCTATAAAATGAGGGATGGAGATTTTGCAACTTATTTAATACTACGTGTATTCTCCGATTATTAACCCATGTTCTCCTCCCTACACAGGATCAGCAACTCACCTATTGCCGATGTATTTGTAGTGTGGGCCCGGTGTGATGGTAGGATCAAGGGATTTGTACTGGAACGAGGTAATAACCATGTCCAATTGTTTCTTCCCTCCCCAAGCTTCTTCTTGAAACTCGTGAAATGTGAACCACCCACCTTACAATACCAAACTAACTCAACACGCCCAGGTATGGAAGGGTTGACTACCCCCAAGATAGAGGGCAAGTTCTCCCTCCGTGCTAGTGTAACTGGGCAAATTGCCATGGACGATGTCAGGATACCAGCTGGAAACCTCCTACCTAAAATAGACGGGCTCGGGGTATGTGGTGGGGGTATTTTGACAATGAGAAATGGTCTGAACTTCGTCAATTTTAAGTCACTATTTTTATATTTTGACCCTTCTCTTCCATTTTCAGGGACCCTTCGGTTGTCTGAATAACGCTCGGTTTGGTATTGCCTGGGGTACTATGGGGGCCGCTGAGGCATGTTTTGATACGGCTCTACAGTACACACTAGACAGACAACAGTTCGGCAAACCTCTTGCTAAGAACCAGTTAATTCAGAAGAAATTCGCTGATATCTCGACCCGGATAGCACTGGGATTACAGGGGTGTATACAGTTGGGCAGACTAAAGGACGAGGGAATGTAAGTAGTTCTTTCTACTCCTTACTTCTACTCAATTTTTTGATTCCCACTGATATAGGAATTAGGATATACATTTCACTCCTTCCACCTCTGTGTCTCCACCACCTTCTATTTACAGGGCTGCTCCTGAGATGATATCTATGATGAAAAGGAACAACTGTGGAAACGCCCTGGACATCGCCCGAGAGTGTAGGGACATCCTTGGAGGTAATATTCGGGACTGGGGGTGGGAGAGGTGTTCCAAATATACCGACAATGCTTGTTTTACAAATAGTGTGCCTGTCCCGTCACATGAACCGATGGTATCAGGCGCTATTCTAAACCTGCAATAGTACAGAAACGCGCGATATGTCTGTTGTGTAAAAAGTACAGGTAGCCATGCGCGTTAGCATTCTGGTGTGTCACGTGATATCAACCTTGTATGTGACATTGTTTACACACTTGTGTGTAAATGAATTATGTCATACAGGTGCCCCGTGAGGGTTCATGAGCATAGTTAACTAACTTATTGTGTTGTTTCAGGTAATGGGATATCGGATGAGTACCACATTATTCGACATGTCCTGAACCTGGAGTCTGTCAATACATACGAAGGTAAAGCAAAGTGTACAAAACGGCCCAGTTATGCCACGGCCCACGATAGTCAGAGTCAGAATTTTTCTTCGAATTGTCCCAGCTCCCCCCCCAGGCACACACGATATCCACGCTCTGATTATTGGACGAGCTATTACGGGACTGCAGGCGTTTATGTGACGCTGAACTCTCGTTCCTTTCCCCTGACCCTCTACTACAGACGCCACGAGAACACTAAAAACAGACACTGCGTTGTACTACTACTTGTACTACAAGCAATAATAACAACTACATGTTCCTGTTGTCTGGAACAGTCCGAGACCCTCTTTCGTTTTCTCCGTTATTTAACGATTTTATTTGAGCAATTTTAGTCTGTAAATATGATAGTGTGGGCGTTATCCTTTTTGGTTAGAAGAAAAGAAACAGCGTTTAAATTGTAATCTTTGGTCGGAAGTGTCAAGCGGAATCCGCGAGTTTAATCTTTTTACTGGGCATTTTGACGCGCGGCGCGGCTCACATTGGTTTCTGTTTTCAAAACGAAAAGTTGCGTTCGCGTTGTGACAAAAAACGTTTTTTTTCAAAAGGTGAATTTTTTGTTTTTGAAACCACCGTCTGTCCAGTTTTAGAACAAACTACTGTCGTATGTTCGCATTAGGAGACCGAAATACCTCTATCATCTATTAACACATCAGTTCACTAGGTAGAGATGTCTGTAAACTACCGCTATTTTCTTCAAATGGCCCGTCGGTCAGTCTCCTACTTTCGGACAGTGGAGCCTGTAGCGGAGAACATAACCCTGGACACTGACATTATCAAAACTCTCTCATTCTACATGTACAAACAGAATAGTGATCAGAGGAGACAGGGAGGAAACATGATTTATGAGCTCCAGCTACCCGAAACTAAACGACTTGCCAACAAAAAGAGTTTGGTTTGGATGATAGATGATTGGAGAGGTGTTGTTGGTAACGTGATGAAGGCACCCCTGTGCTACCCAACTGCAGTTCACAGAGAGCTAATGTCAGTTTGCCCCTCTCTCGTATACTCCCCACCTGAAGAAAGGAAGGAGTTATTGGACCAAATCTTACTTCATCTAATGGAGTCAAAGTACAAAGTAAATCCAACTCTCTATTTCGCTTATCTGTCTGCAATCCATGAAATGAGGCAGCAGCCTGACTTGGAGAAAGTATTCAGTGACATGGAGACGCTCAATATCAGACTGAACTACAATCAAAGTCCTACAGATCGGAGACTAGCTGACTTGGTTTGCCTGTTTCTGGCACTTGAGGGACGAACTAATGAGATGAGAGATTGCTGGGTTAGCTTCACCAAGTCCCCTTCTTTCAACGGATTTTCTAACAGATCATTCAGCACTGCTTTAGTAGGTCATGCAGTGAGGGGTGAATCGGAAGAGTTGATGATACTGCAACAACGCATGGAAACATCGGGATACTTCACTCCTTCTATTGCCAGGCCATTGACACTTGCCTTTGCCAGGACTGGTCAGATTGAGATGCTCCAATCTCTACTACCTCTCAACACTATCGACATGGATTTCTTCTCCTCTCTGCTTCTGGAGT
>AVPN01003142.1:0-10494 GCA_000695325.1 Pleurobrachia bachei | reverse complement strand
GCAAGGGCTTACAGATTTTACCACTCACGCTAGCCATCCCTATCTCTCTCACCCTCTCTCTAGATCTATCCTTCTAGATCTCTCTCCCTCCCTCACTCTGTCTCTGCTGGTCAGTAAACAACCCCTCATTTCTCCGCACTCTGGGTTTGCTTGTGCGTTGGGCTCTGTAAATCCAGCGAGCTCTGTCTAGTGAGGTAAAGTGCGGTGCAGACACAGCAGGCACACTACGCGTAAATTCGTCCCGGTTTAAGCGATATCAATAGCTGGCCATTATTTTACTGTAGTTTAGCACTAGTTATCGCTGCCGTTTAGTCTGTCATAGGCCCACATATTGATATTAGCTCACCCTTTTTCAAGTTTAACCATCTATGCTGTAGTAGGAGGCAGTTCACGCAACAATAAGGCCTATTCTAGAAATTGCATATCCGGGGTTTTCCAGTCATTGACATTATTAGGACAATGGTAGACATGAAGGTAGTTTAGGTTGAAATAGCGGATCATATTTCATCGAATGATGTTCTCTACTGCACATTTTACACGCCTTTTCCTTTTGGTAAACAATTTGAGGGACCTTTACTACTTTAAAGCATTTTGGTTTTGGTAGGACGCTTTTAATGAGAAAGAGAGACAGTATTTGATTCGACCCTGAATGATTGATGACACCTCTGCATAATGTAAACCTCTCAAGAGACAGAGAGATACAAGGTAGAGAGACAGGAGAGGTAGAGAGAGAGACACGGTATTTCCCATCGGTGTTTCCATTATTTGTTACCCCTTAGAGCCGCACCTCCCAACTGCCTCTCCCTTATCTCCATTATTGTATGTTGCACTATCCCATATCCATCTCTTGTTATCTAGCCGAAGGTCGATACTCGCAATGTCAGAGGAACAGCAGCCCATGTCTGATCTACCCTCCTCCGATGTTGACCCATCCCTTGTTGTTGATGCTGAAGAAGGGATGTTCAATGTCGCCGACATTGTGGTCTTCGTGCTCTTTGTCCTGGGACTTGTGGGGTTCTACCTTTACAAGAAGTACCAGGAGTCAAACATTGTTAAAATCAAACCCATCTCACTCGCGTGAGTAAAGACGGATTAGAAATCATTATTACCTTTTTTTCAACAACCATAATTACTTCTATTTGTATACTTTTCCCATAATATGTATTAGTAGAGTAACCCAATCTCCCACTTCAGACAACTAAAGACAGGGATAGTTGAGTCAGGACTGGATGTTCTCCAAAGGATGCAGGACAGCGGAAAGAAGATGGTAGTGTTCTACGGATCTCAGACTGGGACCGCTGAGGAGTTTACAACTAGGTTGTGCAAGGAGGGACGATACTATGGAATCAGTGCAATGTGCGCCGACCCTGTCGAGTATGATATTGTAAGTACAGAGATGGGGGGTTGTAGAGAACTGGAAGGTAGAACATTTCAGGACACCAGAGGGGTCATACAATGATAGATGTGATTATTTATAGTTAGAGGTAACAAGGTAACTGTCACACGATTAATTTACATCTTTCCTCCCAGGAAACTCTATCAAAACTCAAAGAGATTGAAGATCACATTGCTGTGTTTCTCATGGCTACTTATGGAGAGGGAGAGCCCACTGATAATGCCATCCAGCTGAATGAGTTCATGAGGAACGAAGAGACTGATCTTACTGGACTGAACTATGCCGTAAGTTCTGTGATTGTGTGGTGTGGCGTTTCTCAGAAATATTCATGCAGGATTATCAGGGTGTAAAATGTGATTTGAAGGTGGTTGTGTGTGGGCGTGTGTTTGACACTGTATGTTAGTAATCAAATCCAAAACAACAATACCATGCTCTCTCTCTCTCTCTCTCTCTCTCTCTCTCTCTCTCTCTCTCTCTCTCTCTCTCTCTCTCTCTCTCTCCCATTGTTCTTCAAGGCAGGACAATAGGATAGTGTCCAATATTATAGTGCGACACAGGCAAATATCCTACTACTACCACCACTCTCAAATACAATCACTCAATACTGTATTACATCCACCAAACCTCATACTCACCCCTTATATTAGCAGCTGAACTTAATTCCCCTCTAGGTATTTGGCCTGGGTAACTCCACCTACGAATACTACAACAAGATGGGTAAAGACACAGATGAGCTGTTAGAGAAGCGAGGAGGTACCCGACTCTCACCTCTTGGTATGGGAGACGACGATGGGAATATTGAGGATGATTACCTGAATTGGAAGGAGGCCTTTTGGACTGATGTGTGTGCTAAATTCAACCTGACCAAGAGCGAGGATAACCTCAAGTGAGTTAGAGTTTATAGTGGAGGGGGGTTAGAGTTGTACTGAACCCTCATGACGGTGTGAGCCACACAGAGTTGTGGCGTGATTTTATCCACCTCTCTTTCTCTGTTTGAGGGATTACGTCATGGTGTAATATGAGCCACTTGTGAACTACATTATCCCATATTCAATCCTACAGCGTCATATAATCCTCTCTCCTCTCCCCAGCATCCGAAACTACAAGCTAGAAGAACACGAGAGTATCCACAGTTCTAGTGTTTTCAAGGGTGAGATGGGCTACCTCGGATCTTACTCCAGCCAGAGGCCTCCATATGATGCTAAGAACCCATTTATGGGCAAACTGACAGTTAACCAAAACCTGTGCTCTGAAGACAGTGACAGAACTGTGTTCCACTGTGAAATCGATATTGGAAAGGCCAAGATGAAGTAAGTGTACCCGGAAGTGAAAGGATTATTAGAATTATGAATCGTTCATTGAATGTATCGGTACGTGGTTTGAATAATTCAGGACCATGGAGTTTGAAGTTGCCACATGCGACGTGGCACGCGCGGTTCACCTCATAAAATAAAGTTGTTTTTCAGCAGTCCGATGCGCGGCGTGGGAATTATTTTCTACCAAACATTGCAAACAAGTGACACCTGATCCAGTTTCATACTCTGCTGTCATGGTCTGGGTTTAGTGGCTAGTTGACCACAATCCACAACAAATTTCCCATTCTAGGTACGATGCAGGAGACCATGTTGCCATCTACCCGGAAAATAACCCTAAAATGGTGCAGGATCTCGCAGAGAGACTGGATGTAGAACTGGACCAGGTCTTCTCTCTTGACTGTGTCGATGGTACGTTATAATGCCTAGCACTTGAAAGTGTAATAAACACTGTTTATAATATCTAAAGTACAGTTTCGGTGTTACTAATATTCAACTAATTTCAGAGTTCACGTCCAAGAAACATCCCTTCCCGTGCCCCACAACATACCGAACAGCCCTGACCCACTATGTCGATATAAACACACCGATCCGAACCAATGTGCTCCGAGATCTGGCTCAGTACGCTACAGATGAAAATGAGAAGGAATTCCTGAATAAACTGACTAGCAATACTGTTGAGGGAAAGGTGAGGTCCACAATTTATTTAATTCAGCTTGTCTCTAAACGTGGTCCTCCTAATTATTGCCATTCACTGCTTTTCTAACACTCCCTCCCCCACAGAACCAATACAACAACTGGGTAGTCAAAGATCAGCGACATCTTCTCCAAATTCTCGAGGACTGCCCCTCTCTCCAGCCTCCCATTGATCACATTCTAGAACTAATGCCCCGACTCCAGGCCCGATACTATTCCATCGCCTCGTCCCCCAAGGAAAACCCTAAGAGTATCCATGTTTGTGCTGCTTTAGTAAAATACACTACAAACAGTGGAAGACAGGCGGAGGGAGTATGTACTAGCTGGCTCCAAAAGTTAACCCCCTCAGGTACAGTTGTTTTCCATTTATTGGATGTTGAATGTTGATATATCTGAGCAGTTGCCAATTCCATCATAATCCCCTTCCCTCTAACAAATCGTTTGTCCTTTAGAAATGGACGAATACACAATCCCCGTGTTTGTGCGACGAAACCAAGGGTTCCGACTACCCAGACGGGCAGCAGTGCCTATTATCATGGTTGGACCTGGAACTGGGCTGGCTCCGTTCCGAGGTTTCATTCAGCACAGAGCTGCCCTAAAGGCTGAGGGTAAGGAGGTTGGAGAGAATGTTCTATTCTTCGGGTGTAGGCACCAAGATAAGGATTTCCTGTATTCTGATGAGCTGTATCAATACGCTGATGAGGGGACCATCCAACTTTACACCGCCTTCAGCAGAGACACTGTGAGTTAATTATCTGTCATCTGATATGGTAGACTATATTCTTCAGATGACCATCCCCACACAATATGTTCTTCATATTTCCTGCTTGCTTCGTTTCACCGCTTTTGTAAGAGATACATATCTCCTAACATGTTATATATTTCCAGGAGAAGAAAGTGTATGTACAGAACATCATGGAAGATAATGGTTATCTGATCTGGGAGCTTCTAGAGCAGGGTGCTCATTTCTATGTGTGCGGGTAGGTGTTTTGAATATATTATATATATTAGATCTGTTTATTCAGTGTGTTTGTTTGTTTGTATGTATCTTGAGGCCAAAGAGTCATTGTTTGTCTCACTTAGTTGAGGTTACAATCAATGAACTGTTTGTTTGTTCGTTTATCACAGTCCTCCCTCCCTAAATTTTCCTCATTTTAATCTCAATTTACATCCCTCCAACCCTTTTCAGAGACGCCAGACACATGGCTCGTGATGTACACCAACAGCTGATAGATATTATCCAACTGCACGGAAAGAGGGAACGAAAGAGTGCTGAGGCCTATGTTGTCAGCATGGAGAACTCTTTCCGATATCAGAAGGATGTTTGGTCCTAAACAACCAATCAGTACTCGTTATTTAGGTCACGTGACTGGTTATCAGCCAATCAGGGACCAGTATTTCGAGAACTCATTCCGATATCAGAAGGATGTTTGGTCCTAGAGATGGTGGAGAGAGAGAGATATTGACAATATAGTGTGTGAGTGTGTGTTTTTACTGTCAGAGACAATGTGCGGGTCACGTGATGAAACTGTGAGTGTTGAATTGAACAAGTTTGAATGTTATTGATATGGGAGAGTATATAATATTAATATGAAAGGAATTCTTCAGACATTGCGATGACCTGATGACCCCCTCGCCCGCACTCAGAAGAGTGGAGCGAGAGGAGTGGTCAGGTATCGCCCTGACTGGAGATATAGTGTACAATGTTTGACTTCTTTATGTGTTTACAAATGTTATGAAAGACTGTAATTCAAGAGTTTTGGATGTACACTTTTTTAGAATTGAGCACATGATTAAGAGTAAAAGAGCTGTTTAGCGTGCCCCGGACCCGTTGTCTGAAGAGAAAGGATGGGGGAACGCCAGAAAGTAAATAAGAGTGTGTAATACGGAGTAGTTTGGGAGATGAGAAAAACCACTTCCCCGCTTCCAAACTGGACCGTTGCCGCTAAATCTGTGTAGTGACCCTTACGATATTTCGTGAGTAACACGATAAGAAGCTGTCAGAGCATTGACCTGACCCTATTCTCATTTCTTTCAAATACGCTAGAGAACAGTGGTTGGGGCATTGGCCTGACAGATAAAAAGCGGAACAAATCTTTCATAGTATGTTTTGGTCTCTAACTTGTGGCCAAAGTAAACTATAATTGATACCCAGTAGATTGTTATTGTTTTTGTGACCTCTCAAGATGCTGTACTACTGATGTAATTCAATCTTTTTTAGTCAATAGTGAGTCAACTGGTTTTATTTTGTACAAAATCTGGTGCGCTCAGATGCCCAGATGGAGTCACCTGGACAGCGGCCCAGTGGGGCGGCCCCAGTCACCCATGACACCACTGTCAGACACTATAAAACCAAATCTGAGCGCACTATTGAGAGTAAAACGGTTTCTGGCCCCTCCCATGACATTCTTCTGCTAGTCTCAAAAGAGTATCATAATCACATCTCTCCTATTCCATGGGTTGCCCATGGGCTGTCTGGCGGTGCCATGTCCCATTTGATTCTCAGTGCGCTCAGATGGGGTCGGCGGCGCCAGACAGCCCATGAGCCCGTATAGCAAACCTGAATCAAATCGAAGCCTAGCGGCGGCGACATGATCTGAGCACACTGTCGCGAGAATCAAAGCGAAGTAAGGTGGCGCCGGCAGGTTCAGACTGACACAGTCAGACCACGATTTGATTCTCGTGACAGCATGGACTCAAAATCATAACGGGTCGGCGCCGCCAAACAGGGGTTCACATCCAGTTTCACGTCATGTCCTCGGGTGGAAATGAAATTGAAATGCGGACAAGATTAACCAACGTGGTGTTTCATATCTGCATCCTAGAGGTGTGCTACTGCTAGCGAATCATCACTCGTGGTATCCATTGAGCTACTGCTAATGTTACATTGACGTACGGCGTCAAACAAAAAAAAGGCGACATCAATATCTTGGTGTCATTGACACCTAGCGCGAGCGAGATCGAGGTCGCGCAGCGACCGAGATCGAGCAGCGAGGTAGCAATGGTACCAAGCGAGGTAGCAATGGTACCAAATCAATATCTACATAAGCTAGATTCTGCCACAGTGACCCGATTCCATTGCGGATTTCCTGCCAGGAATCGTTTGGAAAACGCTTCATTCAAGTTCAATTCGATGTATCGCTATCATCAGTGTCTACAAGTTTCATTTGACACAATCTGACCACAATCATAAACTCACTCTCAGTTAGTTTTTAAAAATGATTAATTATCTGATTCTTTCAACAAAACATTACAAATCAACAAATTACAATTATTCTACAAACAACTACAAAGTCTCAGTCTCCAAGTCCAAGTTGAATTTAGATTGCTGGTTTTTGTTGATTAAAATCACTGTTCCACTGTCCTCACTGGGTCTTTCACTGGACGACGATGGAAGATCTGCCATATCTCTGAAAGGGTTTAATAGAATGGAAAATAGTATTTAATCAATTAATTAAAAGGGAAAACATTTTAAAATTACACAACAAAACAACACGAGTGATCGAAGCACTGGCATGTGTTCTATACCTGACAAAGATGGCATCACTAGCGAAATCCTCCTCTGGATAATTAACGGTCCTCAGCTGATCGGACCTCCTTCCTCTACTGTCCCTAATAAACTTGATAACAATAATAATCAGCAGTGCAACTAACGCTATTCCTACAAATGAGATGAAGTAGAAACCATGATGTTCTGTCTTCCTACTGTGAGTGTGCAGCATGTTCTCGGTCCTCTCATGGTCAGGGTGGTGTTTGGTATAGTTCTGCAGGTCCATTTCATATAGATCTAGATATTGTTTGGAGATGATGAAATTTTTACGAAGAATGTACATTGACACAAGGTTTAAAAAACAACGACAAATAAAACGGAAAATATATATATAATTATTTCTGTCTGACCCCGTTTTGATTCACAAAACAGTGCATCCCGACAGTAAAACAGAGCGCCCAAATCGGGTCGGCGCCGCCAGACAGTAAAATATGCAAATTGCAAAGTTGTTGTTTTTACGAAAATATTAAAATCCGGCTAATGCTGGTAGGAATGCAGCATATTTTAATTCACTTCCTCAAATGACACTGTAACATTTAATGTCCAAGTATCCGAGTTATGTCAAAGTTATGCTTCACAGAAAGAGACAGTGTAATATACCAAAGCCTAAAAACTCGCGGCGTATAACACTTGTGTGTTTAGAATCACACACCGCGATGCAAGCAAGGCAAGCTATAACTTAAGGCAGAAGTAAACACTTCCAAATCTAGAATATCCCACGATTGTCACTAGAAATCACACACACATGCTGCTTTATATACTAATACGATATCTCTTTAGAGAGCTCTCTACTTCTAGCTCCTGCTCCTCGCCATGTGTATAACGTGCAGAGTTCGCATACACGTTCTATACTGAACAGCTGTGTGAAGAGAGGAAAGAGAGGAGCGGTGGCCTATTATATATATATATATATACAAGCTAAATAGAACAAGCCAGATCTCTGTCCCAATCTGAATCATTTTGTACTGAGAAGGTACCTGAAAGTACTTGAACAGACACCTTACTGCAGCACACTGCACACACAACACGTCCAACGATACCTGTTCTCTCTCCCTCCCTCTATCTTGATCTTCCCCTCTGTCTTTCTCTCTCTTCCTCCCTCTCTCTCCCCCCTCTCTCTCTTTTCCTTTCTTTTCATCTTTCTCTCTATCGCGCTAACCAAACTTCAATAACATTACTTCTCGCTTTGGAGCAGTTAGCTGCAGCTAGAAAAGTTTGCCAAGCCATGGTTATCTCAAAGGTAGCAGAAAAACACTTGCCTCGCTTGACCTTCTTTCCTTGCTCTCCGGAGGGTTCATAACAAGAAAACACATGATTCATCACACCAAGTGTATTTAGGTTCTTTTGCGAGAGCTCTCAGTATTCTTTAGTACGACGTTTCCTGGTCCCTTTTCCACCGTGTACTGAGCTTGAGGGACTGGGGGCATCTGGGATTTCCTGAATCTTCTCGGCTGAGTTCATCTGCAGAGAGTGGACGATAGATGGATATGACAAAAAGGGGAACGAAAAGGTGTGAGTTTTATTTTATATTTCTTTGTTAACTACACTTCACGTCCACTAGGTTCAGCTTAGTCCTACCTTTGAAATCCAATTGCGCCACTTCTGGGATCGTAGTCTCTGGACCACGGAGGCAGGGAGGATGGACACAAGGCGGTCCATCCGGGGCACCTTTACCCCGTGTCCCACAGATTCCATACTGGGTGTGGAAGAGGTGGAGGACCCCCCACTGCACGTGCTAATCTCGTCATAGTCCGTCTCGTCACTGCTACTGAACCTACAGGCAATAGTATGAAGATATCAACTAGTTGTACTTGTACATGAGCTAGCTAGTAGACCCGCTTACTAATGTAGAAATTTGAACTTTTCCGGCTGAACTCTTCACCTCACTGGTGATTGTACGTACCCGAAATCTGCAGATCGCTCCACCCTCCGTATGGTGATCTTCATAGGAAACCCGTTAGCTGCTGCAATACTCAACCTCCTTGCAAACTGTGATCCCCTTCTCACTGTATCCTTAAAGCCCTTTTCACATTTTGAGATAAAGCTCATCTCCTGGGATTCCTCGGTATATCTCATCCTAAGGTAGCGGCATCCTCGCAGATCCGTCGCCTCGTTCTCTGCAATACGGGCCATCGACCTGGGTGAAGGGGGAGTGGGTGAGGGAGTGGGGGTCATGATCAGCTGGTCCAGGGATCAGGTAGATGGACAGAAACGTTCTCTGCAATACGGGCCATCGACCTGGGTGAAGGGGGAGTGGGTGGGGGAGTGGGGGTCATGATCAGCTGGTCCAGGGATCAGGTAGATGGACAGAAACATTTTGAAACATATTTGATATTCTAATTGTGACTCACTTTCTGCTCATGCGGTGTCTTTGGAAGAACTGTGCGAAGGCATGATCTGCTCGGGAAGTTCTCCTCCTTTCATGCTCTTCTGGTATTTCCTCTGGCGGTTTCTTCTCTTCCTCCTTGACAGCTTTAATCCGTTCATTCCACTCCTGCAAGTGAACAGGATTGAAAACCGTTCGTTTTTGGTTACGAAATAACCCTTTTAGTTTTAAAGAGATTCGTGACCTTCGCTCGCTGACATGAGAGGTGTGACTTCGTTACCAAATTCGTGATGGTTTTTACGAAGCACTAACCTTGAGCTTTTCATTCAGTTTCTCATTTAGTTTCTCAAGATTCGCACTCTCCTTGTCCCTTCTCGCATTGCTGGTATTCGCCAGGATAATAGACCGGGTCACGGGGAACTTTATCTTGGTGCCCAGAAGTGCTATCACTCTCTCCCTGACCTTGTCGTCGTTGGGAACCACACACCTGTAAATACAGCTGGTCGGGGTAAAACCGTCACCTTGTGGATCATATGTGATATGCTTTTTTCTGGAGAGTGGAGGGTCACTGTTTTTACTTTGATCTGGTGCAGCAAATGAAGGAGCTCTATATTGAGTCCTGCACTATAATCAGTGCTTCTGATCATTGAGACGGTTCTTCATTACCTGGACGATCGACAGAGACCCCTACATTCTAGCTCCCTGATACAGTGATATGGACACACTGATTTACAGGATGATTTACAGTGTGCTTCACTCGCTTTCAGAACTTTGGAGGAATCCTCTAGTTCCAGAGAGGCTGTGTAGTGCTCACACTTTGTCAGGTAGTCTGCAGGGCGAATTATCAGGCTGTATGTTATGATCGATGTGTTATGTTTTACATTTCTAACTAAATAATCAACAGCTCGAATGGTACAGTTATAATAGTCTCACCTGAATGGTCCAGTGATGTCATCAAGCTCTCCAATTCCTCGTTAGTAAATTCAGAAGAATCTATGGTAATGGGATCTGAACTACTTGCCTCCGCCCTGGCACTAGCCCTACACACACTAGAATCCTCCACAGTTGACACTGGTTTAGGTAGTTCATCATCTCTAACAATATCAGCCTGTTTGTTGGCTGGTTCTGCCCAACATGTCGTTTTCTCTCTACACAACCCACTAGGGACCTCAGGGGTGAAACAAGTCGTTTTCTCCTCCCATTTCTCCTTTAC
>AVPN01003140.1:0-10552 GCA_000695325.1 Pleurobrachia bachei | reverse complement strand
TAAAGTTGCATGTCGCAGCAATATAAACATACTTGACACTTTTTCTCTTGTACTTTTCTGTTAGTTCTTTGTGCCTTCCTGCTGCAGCTGATGGTTCGTCTTTGATCCAGGTTTTAGTTGCAGATCTCTAGTCCTCTTTAGTTGTCCTCATCCAGGTAAGTCTGCACTCTGCATCAGCCCCCATTTCCCTCCTCCTGGAGTAAGAGTGTAACTGAGTTAGAGCTAGGTCACGTGACACCAATAGGATCACCTCATTGGCCGTCCCTCTACCCCGAATCAAGCGTGTTATGAAGACAATTTGTTACCATAGCAACCAAACCCCTCTCACTCATTTCGCTGCGGTAGCTCTGTAAGTGCATCATTCGATACCCTAACAACCGGAACAGACAGACTGACACAGCTATTACAAATAATAAATGTAACTGGATCTGAGAAATCATCACGCCCTGTTTTCCACTGTATATTTGAAAAAGCCCCTGTTTTATTTGTGGCAGTAATTTACAAATCCCAGTACCCAATCTGAATTACCCTGAAGACGAAAATGTAAAATTAACTTTGTATAACATGATTCTCTCTGCAGGAATGTAACATTGTCTCACATGATTCTCTCTCTGCAGGGTTGGAGCGCTCTCCATATGGCTGCTACCAACACTAAAATGGATTGCATCGCTTTCCTGGTGGAGAACCTGAAAATAGACGTGAACCATCAGAACAAAACAGGTGAACTTAAAAATAATTGTGAACTTTATTGGGGTATACCTCTGTGAATCAGACTTTTGATACAAGGTGAAGGAAGAACTTTGTGCAACATTTCAAATCTAACTATATCTAATGCAAATTTGACGGAAATGTGACACCCTATCGTCAGTGTGACGACGCGATCCGTCAATGTGACGATGTGATCCGTCATTGGGACGACGTGATCCGTACCACGTACCAGTGTGCACTTACACCGACAGACACATATGCTATACATGAGGCATACCGCAACCTCTGAGATAGAGATAGAGGGAGAGATAGAGAGAGGGCGAGAGAGAGAGAGAGAGAGAGAGAGAGAGAGAGAGAGGCAGAGAGAGAGAGAGATAGTAGGAGGACGTGGTATTGCATTACATGTGTCAGCTTGGCCACATTGTAATACAACATACTGTATGTAAAATGCTGGCAAGCACGTTAGATTCTTTGTATAACACATTAGACAAGACCCCCAATATATCCTATTTCATTTTCTATTCTGCGACCCTGACCTTTGTGTGCTTGTCTCTAAGAATGTACCTCCTTTATTGCAGGTTGGACCCCTCTACATCTCGCAAGCAGAGCCCGGCCCGAGACGGCTGCACTCGACTGCGTTAATTACTTGCTTTCGAATGGCGCTGACGTAAACAGGTAGATATGAAGAGAGGCCAGGGGGGGTCTAGAGGATAAGGGGAGGTGGTCTAGATATGGAGGTGAGGGGACTGGGGCAGATATAGGGGGTGAGATTTGAAAGAGTGCATAAAATTTTTCGCATGGCACGGCTGGGAGAGTGGGTAATGATTCCAAAATGATGTTCGATCGAAAATGATGTTCGATCGTATTACCTGAAGGCGGTGTCGATACAGTTCTAGATCGTGTGGAGTTATTATAGAATTTCGTCATGCATCAATTCCCTTTTATCACAGACACAAACAACACAGATACGCCGTCCACTCCATCACCGTATCAATTTCCAAAATTCCATCAGTTCACACTCCAATTCCAGAAACATCAATCTTCCGAATAGCAAACTTAAGTCTTAAGATGTGTTTCTATCTAACAATACACTGATCGCTAAAATATCACATCTCCCCTCCCAGAGTGAACGATATGGGTATCAGTAGTGTCCACCAGGCAGTATCAGCTAACAACCTCCAGTGTCTAACTAGTCTCGTGAAGCATGGTGCGAGCGTGACGTGTACTGACAAACGTGGCCTCCTCCCTCTAGATGTCTCCAAGGTACCTGAAATGAGAATACACACGAGTTTAATCAATCTACGAGGTTCTGCTGAAGCAGCAGCACAAGACCCAGACTGTTGTTGTGGTTTGAGAGACGGTGTACGGAGCGCGCGAGTATACTGTTGTGATAAAAGCAAACAACTCCGCGCGGACCGTGGGAAAATCATGGTTCTGAACGTCTAAAATAAATCACAATTTCAAATCCAAGGTGATTGAACTTGACCAATGACCTCCGTTCACCTTCCCCTTTTCTCGCAGGTTTGGGGACATACAGCGTGCTCTAAATATCTACAGAACGTGATGTGGTTCGAAAAGAAAAGAGAGGAAGAACGAGAGAGAAGAAAGTGGGTCGCAGAACATAAGAAACTTTTGGAGACAGAAATACGGAAATACTCTGAAATACGACAATCAGAGAAAGTTGAAAATGCGTATAAATCCTGGACTAAGAGAAAGGGTGTCTCTCCGCCTAAATTACCCACTAACTGTGCTGTTCGAGCTAAATCTATGCGATGTATAGATCCTTCCCCTCCTGTACCTAGTTTCCATAGATCCCAGATGTCTAAAAAGTGCTCCGAGAAACTCTCTGTTACCACCCCTCGACCAGTAAGCCCGGGAGGCAGTCCCAGAGTCCAGTTTGAGAGAGTTAAGAAGATTCAGGAGCTCCGGAGAACCCTAACAGCACGTGATATTATGGGCCAGACCAGATCACGTGATACTTCCTCCCCCCAACCACAACCCCTTCTCTCTGCTACACCCAAAGCAGCTGATTTCCAGCCTCCAATACCACTTGTCAAACAAGTCCGGCTGATCAGAGAGCAGGAAATTCACGATCGCATCTCTAAGTTAGCCCAACCGAAAGTTCTGCGACCTCGAAAACGGAAGAAGCACAGTGCAGTGGTGAGCACTGTTCCCAAGCATTCCTCAACAGAACCGTTCGTGGTTAAGGTGGATAACTACTTCAAGGTTAACACAGAACCTGACACCCCGACCCCTGACTCTGGGTTCTCTGAGGTTAGCAGTACTAATGTCAAGTCCCCTGAGTCACCAGAGGGGGAACAGGAAGAGGAGCCCCTAGATTTATCTGTTCAGTCGGTTGATGGAGACGAGGAGCAGATATATCGACCTGGGCTGGGTTCTCTAACAATATCACCCTCTAAATCGGTTCGGTTTAATCAGAGAGTGTACTTTAACACAGAGACAAAGCCAATGCCATTTTATAAGGGTGTCGATGAACTAAGAAGTTGTATCAAGAGAGGGCTTTCCCTGAAAGCTTAAAATGAGTTTATATAGCTTAGTTTTGTGTGTGACAATTGTGTGCTTTGATACATTAGTTTTCAAATTGGAAAATACTGTAGTCATCAATTTGTTCAAAATGACAAATACAACACAATAACATGACTTATTATATACAGCACTCATCTAGAATAAACTTGGAACATTATCATTTACACATAAAGGCTATCTCTATTGCAGTTTTCGATTGACGATCACTCATGCTGGTGATCAGCCTCCTGCTCCTGGTGTTGAGCAGCGTGCCTCTTTTTGTCGTGGTGCTGGTGATTTAAAGTTGCATGTCGCAGCAATATAAACATACTTGACACTTTTTCTCTTGCACTTTTCTGTTAGTTCTTTGTGCCTTTCTGCACCTCTGATCCAGGGTTTAGTTGCAGATCTCTAGTCCTCTATTATAGTTGTCCTCCTCCAGGTTAGTCTGCTCCACCCCCATTTCCCTCCCCCTGGAGTAAGAGTGTAACTGAGTTAGAGCTGGGTCACGTGGCACAAATAGGATCACCTCATTGGCCGTCCCTCTACCCCGAATCCAGCGTGTGATGAAAACAATTTGTTACCATAGCAACCAAACCCCTCTCACTCATTTCGCTGCGGTAGCTCTGTAAGAGCATCATTCGATACCCTAACAACCGGAACAGACAGACGGACACACTGACACAGCTATTACAAATAATAGATGTAACTGGATCTGAGACATGATCACGCCCTGTATTCCACTGTATATTTGAAAGAGCCTCGGTTTCTGGCAGTAATTTACATCCAAATCCCAATACCCAATGTGAATTACCCTAAAGACGAATATGTAAAATTAACAATGTATAACATGATTCTCTCTGTAGGACTATAACATTGTCTAACATAATTCTATCTGCAAGATTGTAACATGTACTGTATAACATTGTGTAGCATTGTATAACATTGTGTAACATTGTATAACGTATGATTCTCTCTCTGCAGGGTTGGAGCGCTCTCCATATGGCAGCTACCAACACTAAAATGGATTGCATCGCATTCCTAGTAGAGAACCTCAAGATAGACGTGAACCATCAGAACAAAACAGGTGAAATTTGAACTACATACTACAGCTAGTAGGGCATACATTTGTGGATTAGACTTTTGATAAAAGGAAGCACTTTGTGCAACATTTGAGTTCTCTCTAATTTAGCAAGAACCCACCTATGTGTGCACGTACACCGACAGACACATATATGTTATACATGAGGCATACCGCAACCTCTGAGATAGAGATAGAGGGGGAGATAGTGAGAAGCAGAGAGAGAGAGAGAGAGAGAGATAGTAGGAGGACGTGGTATTGTATTACATGTGTCAGCTTGGCCACATTGTTATACAACATACTGTATGTTAAATGCTGGCAAGCATGTTAGATTCTTTGTAACTCATTAGACAAGACCCCCAATATATCCCATTTCATTTTCTGTTCTGACCCTGACCTTTCTGTGCTTGTCTCTAAGAAATGTACCTCTATTGCAGGTTGGACCCCTCTCCATCTCGCAAGCAGAGCACGGCCCGAGACGGCTGCACTCGACTGCGTTAATTACTTGCTTTCGAATGGCGCTGACGTAAACAGGTAGATATGAAGAGAGGCCAGGGGGTCTAGAGGATAAGGGGAGGGGGTCTAGAGATATGGAGGAGTAGGAGAGACGGGAATGGAGGAACAGAGGTTTGTTAGAGTGCAGAACTGTTCAAGGTTCCACACAGCCAATGCTGGGGGATGGGTAATGGAATATGCGCTTCCATAATGATGGAGATCGTATTATCGGATATCTGAAGGCGGTGTCGACACAGTTCTAGATCATGTGGAGTTATTATAGAATTTTAACATGCATCAATTCCCTTTTATCACAAACACAAACAACACAGATAGTATCTGAGATACGCTGTCCACTCAATCACCGTATCCATTTCCAAAATTCCATCAGTCCACACTCACAGTATAATTCCAAAAACCTAAATCTTCCGAATAGCAAACTGAAGATTAATGTATTTCTATCTAACAAACACTGATCACTAAACTATCCATCTCCCCACAGAGTGAACGATATGGGTATCAGTAGTGTACACCAGGCAGTATCAGCGAACAACCTTCAGTGTCTAACTAGTCTAGTGAAGCATGGTGCGAGCGTGACGTGCACTGACAAACGTGGCCTCCTCCCTCTAGATGTCTCCAAGGTACCTGAAACGAGTACACACACGAGTTTAATCAATCTACGAGAGGTTCTGCTGAAGTAGCAGCAGCACAAGACCCAGACTATTGTTGTGGTTTGAGTGACGGAGCGCGCGAGTGTGCTGTTGTGATAAAAGCAAACAACTCCGCGCGGACTGTGGGAAAATCATGGTTTAGAACGTCCAAAATATGACCTTTTCAAATCCAAGATGGTTCAACTAGAACAATGACCACCGTTAACCGTTCTCTTTTCTCGCAGGTTTGGGGACATACAGCGTGCTCCAAGTATCTACAAAACGTGATGTGGTTCGAAAAGAAAAGAGAGGAGGAGCGAGAGAGAAGAAAGTGGGTCGCAGAGCACAAGAAACTTCTGGAGACAGAAATACGTAAATACTCTGAAATCCGACGCTCAGAGAAAGTTGAAAATGCGTATAAATCCTGGACTAAAAGAAAGGGTGTCTCTCCTCCTAAATTACCAACTAACTGTGCTGTTCGAGCTAAATCTATGCGCTGTATCGATCCTTCCCCTCCTGTGCCTAGTTTCCATAGATCCCAGATGTCTAAAAAGTGCTCAGAGAAACTCTCTGTTACCACCCCTCGACCAGTAAGCCCAGGGGGCAGTCCCAGAGTCCAGTTTGAGAGAGTTAAGAAGATACAGGAGCTCAGGAGAACCCTAACAGCACGTGACATTATGGGCCAAACCAGATCACGTGATAGCCCATCCCCCCAACCACAACCTCCCCTCCTCTCTGCTACACCAAAAGCAGCTGATTTCCAGCCTCCCATTCCACTTGTTAAACAAGTCCGGTTAATCCGAGAGCAAGAGATTCACGATCGGATCTCAAAACTAGCCCAACCGAAAGTTCTTCGACCTCGAAAACGGAAGAAGCACAGTTCAGTGGTGAGCACTGTTCCCAAACATTCCTCAACAGAACCGTTTGTGGTTAAGGTGGATAACTATTTCAAGGTTAACCCAGAACCTGACACTCCGACCCCAGATTCTGGGTTCTCTGAGGTTAGCAGTACTAATGTCAAATCCCCTGAGTCTCCAGAGGGGGAACAGGAGGAAGGGGAACCTCTAGATTTATCTGTTCAGTCGGTTGATGGAGACGAGGAGCAAATATATCGACCTGGCCTGGGTTCTCTAACAATATCACCCTCTAAATCGGTCCGGTTTAACCAGAGAGTGTACTTTAATACAGAGACTAAACCAATGCCATTTTATAACGGTGACGATGAACTGAGAAGTTGTATTAAAAGAGGACTTTCCTTGAAAGCTTAAAATGAGTTTATAGAGTTTAGTTTTGTGTGTGACAAATGTGTGTTTTGATACATTAGTTTTCAAATTGTAAAATACTGTAGTCATCTCAATTTGTTCAACGCAAATACAACACAATAACACGAATTAGTAGTTAAGTAGCACTCATCTAAACTTGAAAGCATATTATTTACACATAAAGGTTCTCTATTCCAGTTTTCGAATGAATTAAGAACGTTTTCAGTCATCTTGGTCTTCAATCTCATGCTGGTGATCAGCCTGCTGCTCCTGGTGTTGAGCAGCGTGCCTCTTTTTTTAAAGTTGCATGTCGCAGCAATATAAACATACTTGACACTTTTTCTCTTGTACTTTTCTGTTAGTTCTTTGTGCCTTCCTGCTGCAGCTGATGGTTCGTCTTTGATCCAGGTTTTAGTTGCAGATCTCTAGTCCTCTTTAGTTGTCCTCATCCAGGTAAGTCTGCACTCTGCATCAGCCCCCATTTCCCTCCTCCTGGAGTAAGAGTGTAACTGAGTTAGAGCTAGGTCACGTGACACCAATAGGATCACCTCATTGGCCGTCCCTCTACCCCGAATCAAGCGTGTTATGAAGACAATTTGTTACCATAGCAACCAAACCCCTCTCACTCATTTCGCTGCGGTAGCTCTGTAAGTGCATCATTCGATACCCTAACAACCGGAACAGACAGACTGACACAGCTATTACAAATAATAAATGTAACTGGATCTGAGAAATCATCACGCCCTGTTTTCCACTGTATATTTGAAAAAGCCCCTGTTTTATTTGTGGCAGTAATTTACAAATCCCAGTACCCAATCTGAATTACCCTGAAGACGAAAATGTAAAATTAACTTTGTATAACATGATTCTCTCTGCAGGAATGTAACATTGTCTCACATGATTCTCTCTCTGCAGGGTTGGAGCGCTCTCCATATGGCTGCTACCAACACTAAAATGGATTGCATCGCTTTCCTGGTGGAGAACCTGAAAATAGACGTGAACCATCAGAACAAAACAGGTGAACTTAAAAATAATTGTGAACTTTATTGGGGTATACCTCTGTGAATCAGACTTTTGATACAAGGTGAAGGAAGAACTTTGTGCAACATTTCAAATCTAACTATATCTAATGCAAATTTGACGGAAATGTGACACCCTATCGTCAGTGTGACGACGCGATCCGTCAATGTGACGATGTGATCCGTCATTGGGACGACGTGATCCGTACCACGTACCAGTGTGCACTTACACCGACAGACACATATGCTATACATGAGGCATACCGCAACCTCTGAGATAGAGATAGAGGGAGAGATAGAGAGAGGGCGAGAGAGAGAGAGAGAGAGAGAGAGAGAGAGAGAGAGGCAGAGAGAGAGAGAGATAGTAGGAGGACGTGGTATTGCATTACATGTGTCAGCTTGGCCACATTGTAATACAACATACTGTATGTAAAATGCTGGCAAGCACGTTAGATTCTTTGTATAACACATTAGACAAGACCCCCAATATATCCTATTTCATTTTCTATTCTGCGACCCTGACCTTTGTGTGCTTGTCTCTAAGAATGTACCTCCTTTATTGCAGGTTGGACCCCTCTACATCTCGCAAGCAGAGCCCGGCCCGAGACGGCTGCACTCGACTGCGTTAATTACTTGCTTTCGAATGGCGCTGACGTAAACAGGTAGATATGAAGAGAGGCCAGGGGGGGTCTAGAGGATAAGGGGAGGTGGTCTAGATATGGAGGTGAGGGGACTGGGGCAGATATAGGGGGTGAGATTTGAAAGAGTGCATAAAATTTTTCGCATGGCACGGCTGGGAGAGTGGGTAATGATTCCAAAATGATGTTCGATCGAAAATGATGTTCGATCGTATTACCTGAAGGCGGTGTCGATACAGTTCTAGATCGTGTGGAGTTATTATAGAATTTCGTCATGCATCAATTCCCTTTTATCACAGACACAAACAACACAGATACGCCGTCCACTCCATCACCGTATCAATTTCCAAAATTCCATCAGTTCACACTCCAATTCCAGAAACATCAATCTTCCGAATAGCAAACTTAAGTCTTAAGATGTGTTTCTATCTAACAATACACTGATCGCTAAAATATCACATCTCCCCTCCCAGAGTGAACGATATGGGTATCAGTAGTGTCCACCAGGCAGTATCAGCTAACAACCTCCAGTGTCTAACTAGTCTCGTGAAGCATGGTGCGAGCGTGACGTGTACTGACAAACGTGGCCTCCTCCCTCTAGATGTCTCCAAGGTACCTGAAATGAGAATACACACGAGTTTAATCAATCTACGAGGTTCTGCTGAAGCAGCAGCACAAGACCCAGACTGTTGTTGTGGTTTGAGAGACGGTGTACGGAGCGCGCGAGTATACTGTTGTGATAAAAGCAAACAACTCCGCGCGGACCGTGGGAAAATCATGGTTCTGAACGTCTAAAATAAATCACAATTTCAAATCCAAGGTGATTGAACTTGACCAATGACCTCCGTTCACCTTCCCCTTTTCTCGCAGGTTTGGGGACATACAGCGTGCTCTAAATATCTACAGAACGTGATGTGGTTCGAAAAGAAAAGAGAGGAAGAACGAGAGAGAAGAAAGTGGGTCGCAGAACATAAGAAACTTTTGGAGACAGAAATACGGAAATACTCTGAAATACGACAATCAGAGAAAGTTGAAAATGCGTATAAATCCTGGACTAAGAGAAAGGGTGTCTCTCCGCCTAAATTACCCACTAACTGTGCTGTTCGAGCTAAATCTATGCGATGTATAGATCCTTCCCCTCCTGTACCTAGTTTCCATAGATCCCAGATGTCTAAAAAGTGCTCCGAGAAACTCTCTGTTACCACCCCTCGACCAGTAAGCCCGGGAGGCAGTCCCAGAGTCCAGTTTGAGAGAGTTAAGAAGATTCAGGAGCTCCGGAGAACCCTAACAGCACGTGATATTATGGGCCAGACCAGATCACGTGATACTTCCTCCCCCCAACCACAACCCCTTCTCTCTGCTACACCCAAAGCAGCTGATTTCCAGCCTCCAATACCACTTGTCAAACAAGTCCGGCTGATCAGAGAGCAGGAAATTCACGATCGCATCTCTAAGTTAGCCCAACCGAAAGTTCTGCGACCTCGAAAACGGAAGAAGCACAGTGCAGTGGTGAGCACTGTTCCCAAGCATTCCTCAACAGAACCGTTCGTGGTTAAGGTGGATAACTACTTCAAGGTTAACACAGAACCTGACACCCCGACCCCTGACTCTGGGTTCTCTGAGGTTAGCAGTACTAATGTCAAGTCCCCTGAGTCACCAGAGGGGGAACAGGAAGAGGAGCCCCTAGATTTATCTGTTCAGTCGGTTGATGGAGACGAGGAGCAGATATATCGACCTGGGCTGGGTTCTCTAACAATATCACCCTCTAAATCGGTTCGGTTTAATCAGAGAGTGTACTTTAACACAGAGACAAAGCCAATGCCATTTTATAAGGGTGTCGATGAACTAAGAAGTTGTATCAAGAGAGGGCTTTCCCTGAAAGCTTAAAATGAGTTTATATAGCTTAGTTTTGTGTGTGACAATTGTGTGCTTTGATACATTAGTTTTCAAATTGGAAAATACTGTAGTCATCAATTTGTTCAAAATGACAAATACAACACAATAACATGACTTATTATATACAGCACTCATCTAGAATAAACTTGGAACATTATCATTTACACATAAAGGCTATCTCTATTGCAGTTTTCGATTGACGATCACTCATGCTGGTGATCAGCCTCCTGCTCCTGGTGTTGAGCAGCGTGCCTCTTTTTGTCGTGGTGCTGGTGAT
>AVPN01003134.1:0-10540 GCA_000695325.1 Pleurobrachia bachei | reverse complement strand
GATGTCCTCCCCACACTCTGTGGGAGCTGCAGAAGGTGAGGAATCTAGCAGCATCCTGTGGAAGAGCCTGGTCACTGCGTAGGTTTCCTTGAGTAGGGTCATAAGTTCAGGGTTTTCAGGGACAGATACTTTGCTCCTGGTTCCGTATGCGGTTATGTCGTTGTGGGTTCCGTCGAGGAACTTTAACAGGTGGCGAGATTCGAGCAGTTTATCTAACCCATTCATTCGGTCATCAATATCTTCGTTTTCACGTATCGTTTCATTGAGAACGTTACCACCAGATGAAGAATGCATATTGGTGGGATGTACTCACAGTTGTAGGTTGGAGTGTAGAAAATTTCTGCCCTTAGTAGAACTCCCTAAAACTCAAATTAATTTGTTTAAAGTAGTGTTGAAAAGTTTGAAACAACACAAATATTAACTGTGTGTACGTGACAATGTAAAGAATCTCCCCCCAATCTATTCTACTATACCTGTCCCTTGTTATGTTCTATTATCCTCCTTTGCATCGGGCTAATCGGTCACGACCGGGACCCAAGCTCTCTATAGTATACTGAATCCAATATGGAATTGACACTCGACAAAGGGTCAAACGTTGAGAAAGTTGTCATCATTGGCAGGTTAGTGATTAGATCAGCTAAAATCAAACTGAATATATATCTAGACTAGAAATGCCAATACCACTCCCTCTTGCCCAGAAACACATGCAGTATCAACCTGCCCCTAACGACATTTTCAATTTGCAAAGACCGTTCCTAACGCCATTTCCAAATTATAATTAAGGATTTACACAGTTAAGCCGTGTAATGAATATCAACTCTCAACAGGTTTATGCATGCTTTAATGGTGAACAGACTTCTAGGCGTCCGAGTCACCCTCATTGGGGAAACAACCAACTCCACGTGTGGGACTATCGACTCAGTCAACTCTCATCTCTCATCTTATTCAGTAGAAGCCCAGACGTACACCATCACATGTCCTACTACCAAAGTGTGAAGTTATATTGAACCACCTTCAGAATCTATGCTACTAAGCACCTTAAGGTTGACCCTATTTTTGCTCGCAAAATGGAGTGTTATATAGAATTAATAATAATAATAATACTACCAAGGAACCGACTGTTGCTGTTTTTCTCTACGATGATGTTATGGAGGCGTCCAATGACAAAGGAAATAACGACATGGTAATGAACATCGCGGAAGTTATGGTCTTCATTAAACCAAGTAAGACTAGAAGTAGCGCGCGAAGGTGTAACACTTGGAGATCGCTACTGATTGACTTCCCTGGTCACTACTGTAATTAGTGTCTGGTTTCTTCATTTCTCAAGATTTCAAGTTCAAACTTTGCAGGCATGCCTAAAATAATATTTTATGTCCCGGGATATAAAATCTTTGAATTTAATCAATTCCTTCATATAGCTAGATCACCATATTTCGTCCAAATTTCAAGATTTTATACCCCGGCCAAGCATATAGTCTATCTAGCATCCCTGCAAAGTTTCAGAGTGATACTTCCACTAGTACTCGAACCGTTTACACTTAACGATGGTGATATTCCCTCCCTCAGAATAACCACACAATTTCTTCGCCCAGCACTGGCGCCGCGCGACCCCCCTTAGAATACGCACCATTGGCAACTGCATGCACTAAAACGAATATGATTACTCCATGCACCAAGCTCACATATATGCAATATCTAGATAATAACCAATAGTTTAGTTGAAGTAGATATTAACCACGAACCTTGGTCCTTGTGAATGTGTGGGAATAAACTGATCGGCTCAATCTACATATAATAGTAGGATCTAGTTTTAGACTCCCCCCTCATGGAAAAATGTCTAAGTTATGTGGCTAAGGAACAGGGAGATGTATTTAATTACAGATGTAATTAGTAAACGACTAGGAGATCGGATCAATATGTGTTCTGTATCAAATACCAATAATACCAATATGAACCATGATTTCACAACAAAACGGCTTACTAAACAACACAGCTGTACCTACTGGACCGCAATATATTGTCTACCACAGCTGTAGTCAGTACTATTAACTATAGTAAGTGCATGTGATCACATGCGAGTAATGGGAGTGAAATCTAAGTGTTGAGTAACAATGATTCTTGAGAAGTGAGACTATAGCTGTCTGGCGGAAGTCTGGATGAACAGTCACACGTCTGAATCGTCTGGGTGGGTTATAACCTACAACTGTGGCCCATTAAACTACAGCTTATAGTCCCCCTCCGGTTTCTACAACTACATATGAGCAAAGGCACTTTTTGAATAGTCCATCTGGTCCGGTTCTTCGAGCTGACCCAAACATCAAAAGTTAGTTTTTTGGCTAAAATGCTAGAAATTCTCATCGAAGTACTGTACAGCATGCAACTATGGCTCCATCTAATCATATCCTCTGATCAAGAATACAGACTCAGAGATACGAAGGCAAGAATTCATCATCCAATCTCATGTACCATGACTATCTAGATAGACTTGTTGTAAGGTTAATCTCTTGATTAGACTGGAAGTTTAGATGAATTGACCGCGACAAGAAAACACTTTTGTAACCTTGGCAACCTTGAAAGCAGTACTCGAGATAGGGGTGGCAACCACACAATTTCAACAATCCATTGATTGCTTAACTGCTTCAGAACGATTATATTGCAGTACAATTCTCTCGGATCTAAACTACCACCAAGCAATAATATACCAATCACATTATTATATTGATTGCTTATATAAAATCTTAAAAGAAATCAGATAGCTCTAGTTCTCAATACGAATATCAACATACACGAAGTGGATTACGTTATACAGTCGGACCCCTATTTAGTGACCCCCGATTTAGTGACACCCCGAATTTCCCCCGATATCGGAAATTAGCGGTATTTGACCTCGATTTAGTGGCCACCCCGATTTAGTGACCAAAACCCTTTCCCCCGAGGATGTCACTAAATCGGGGTCCGTCTGTATTAGTATAATCAAGTGTGAGACAGTAAAGATGTGTCATCTTAATCGCATAACCTCGAAACTATACCAAGCTTACTTCTACCACCTAAATTCTCTCTCTCTTCATATATTTAGTTCTTCTCCAACTTGACGTAACCCTTTACTGGTTTTGACAGAAAGTACTGTCATTATAAGAACTACATCCTTCAAATTAATCAAGCCTCTCCCTCCACTAAAAGTATCCCCTCTTATTCTGGAGAATGTTATACGTTATTATCAACCTACCAGAATATGTAGCTACTGGAATTCCGACTACGAAAAAGTCGGGATAATTTACCAGGATGCTGGGGATAACTGTTTTTGCCCGATATAAATCGGGACTTGTCTGTGCTCAACATAGCTCTCTTTCCAATTCCTTTGGGGTTTTATGCGTCCCGAAACATATCTCCACAGCATACCATTGTTCTTTGTACCCATCATGGCTCCGTTTAACCACTAGGCCTTTGTTCAATATTCATTATTCATTAATCCCGTCTTTATAAAGATGGATAAGAAAGATTCTGCGTGATATTATAAGAAATCCTCACTCTACTCCTCATCTCACTCAGCCTATTTTCTTATGTAGTTTTTGTCGTTTGATATGACAAGCCGATGGAGCTTATATGTTACTTATAATGCAAAGATATTAAATATGTGACTGTGTACGTGACAATGTAACGAATCTCCCCCAACTCGGGTATTCTATTAATCGGTCCCTTGTTATGTTCTATTATCCTCCTTTGCTTCGAGCTAATCGGTCACGACCTGGACCCAAGCTCTCTATAGTATACTGAATCCAATGCTAGCTCCGTCCTGACTCCTAAGAATTTTATTTATTATTTGCTGACATTATTTGCTGTTCTTTTCGGCATTTTGTAAGTTTTAACGACATTTTATATTTTGCTTTTCTCAATTACCATACACTAACTCAAAAATACCATTTAGGATGTTAGTACCATTATCGAGGATGTTAATTATGGTTTTCATATATATACTAGTATATGAAAATCATAATTAACATCCTCTATCTATATGTATCAGGTACCGACGATCAACCAGAGTGGATGGAATTGACACTCGACAAAGGGTCAAACGTTGAGAAAGTTGTCATCATTGGCAGGTTAGTGATTAGTTCAGCTAAAATCAAACTGAATAAATATCTAGACTAGAAATGCCAATACCACTCCCTCTTGCCCAGAAACACATGTAGTATCAACCTGCCCCTAACGACATTTTCAATTTGCAATTACCGTTCCTAAAATTATAATTAAGGATTTACACAGTTAAGCCGTGTAATGAATATCAACTCTCAACAGGTTTATGCATGCTTTAATGGTGAACAGACTTCTAGGCGTCCGAGTCACCCTCATTGGGGAAACAACCAACTCCACGTGTGATACTATCGACTCAGTCAACTCTCATCTCTCATCTTATTCTGAGAAGGACCAGACCTACGCCATCACATGCCCTACTACCAAGGTGTGAAAGTGTGAAATTATTGAACCACCTTCGGAATCTATGCTACTAAACACCTTAAGGTTGACCCTATTTCTGCTCGCAAAATGGAGTGGTATATAGAATTAATGATAATAATAATACTACCAAGGAACCGACTGTTGCTGTTTTTCTCTACGATGATGCTATGGAGGAGTCCAATGACAAGGGAAATAATGACATGGTAATGAACATCGCGGAAGTTATGGTCTTCATTAAACCAAGTAAGCATGTTAATGTTATTCGACGTTTTTGTAATTTGTACTTTTATTCGACCTAAACACACTATGACATCGCCTTTGTTTACTGACAAAGACATTAAACATCTTGCTACTGAGTGGGAGTCAATTCATTCATAATCACGCCCTGAACCCTGAAATAGTTTATCAGTAAACTTAGATATCCGCAGAACATAACAACGTACATATATCCTTAATATTTATACAAAAAGGAAAATGAGAAAGAGGAGAAGGATAGATTGAGTGTGGAGCTATTTGCTCCCAAAACACAGTCTAACCAGGCAACTATGCTACACTTTGTAACCTCTCCGTACTGACACTAAATATCTTTACAATATCAGCTAAAGGATATTTTTAATTTTAGGGCACGATCGTTTAGCAATCAAAACTAGAATAAGAGGTTTGACTCACTTGCCAACCTCCTTTGAATCTGATAAAGTGGATAATACAGATATAAAAGCTAAAAGGCACATAAATCAGTGCACCCATACTGAACTATACAAGGAAAAATTGTTGAGTAATAAACAACGGGAAGTCGAGGGAGACCGGTATAACGGGATAACGACCAGTGTCCAGTAGCGTCTAGAGAGATGTCTAATAGAGAAAGCTTTCTAAAGAGAAGAAGTTAAACGGTAACTGGAGAATCGTTTGGATCTGTTTTGTAGCTTAGCGGTAATGTAATTTACCTTATTTGAAATTGAAAACTATTTAACTATCGGTGGACTGGATTTCTAACTTCTAACTTAGAAATCCAGTTATTAAAATCCCCGATAGTTAAAAAGTATTCAAGAAAGGTAAATTACATTACCATTAAACTTAGAATGTAAAGGAATGCTTTTACCATCCCCGCTCCTTACCCGGTAAATCAATATCTTATAGCCATTAGTTACCCAATATTGGGTAGGTGGTATGTGCCATGGCCAATATACCCATTCTCCAAGCTGATTGCTACAACTATCCTATAACCATTATATAATACGCAAAGAACCAAAGAAATATACTACAGGGGGATTGCGTCAAATTAATGAAGAGATTAACGGGAGCATGTCTTGCCATTGCATGGTATTGGCACCTGTCACCGTCTGTTTCAAGAGTTCTCTAGTATAATTTTTAGGTAGGGGCCTCTCTAGACGAGACAAAAAGTGCAATTATTGCAGCCTCCACTCAACCCCTTCTCTGGGAAGGAATGTGTCAATCTACTGCTGTTGCTGACACACGGATGGATATTTGCAGCAAGAACTGACGGAAACTAGTAAACAACCAATCAAAACTCGTTATTTAGGTCACGTGACCGGTGATCAGCCAATCAATACTGCAGTATTTCCTAATTCGGTTACAGTTTAGTCGCCTGACATCACGAATCACTGACATACGACAGGGGACAATCACAGCACCGGGCTTTGTGAATTTGTAAACTTGTGAAAGGAGATCTGTCGCGACAAATAGAAGTGATTTGATTCGAGGGGGAAGCTGGGACTTGGGAGGCATCGATCATAGGTTGTTGAGTCACTCAATAAATCATAGAAGATCTCCAGACAACAACAGTATAGTAAACACTGACAAACTTAGAGTAGTATAGATTCTATTGTCAGTGCCGGGCTAAACTCAACTGTCCCCTCTCTCACGGGACCCTCTAGTCAGTGATTGGACAGAGCTTAGTAAATTCTTGGTGGAAGTCTCATGTGGCAGAACATTCGCCCCAACACACTGTAGGTCTGCTGGTTTGAAATGTGTGTGAAAACAAGTGTGAACCTTTTGAGTAAGGGGTAAGAGTGGGAGGGACTCAACCATGTGAACCAGTATATATATATTTTATATAGTCGGGCCCCGATTACCGTAACCCTCATTTGCCAGGAGAATAAACTTCCCGATATAACACCGCGGTATACCCCGATTAACCCGGCAAAACGTTTTTCCTCGAGCATCCCGGTAAATCGAGGTCAGTCTGTAATTAGTTGAATCTCAAAGAAAAACTAAAATATAACGGAGTTAAAAATGAGTGATTTTATGACAAAATGAAATATCTGATCTGCCGATATTTAAAATGATTTCTGGTTAGGAGGACCGAGGAGGGTTGGGTACTTATATTACTATTTTAATCCTCTCACACACACACACAATCTTTAAAAGCCACTACACTCAATCTCTCTCACATATCTTCTGTAAAATGCCGCACACACGATCAAAACACTCCTCACTCACTCTTTTCCCTTCTGTAAAATGCCGCACACACGATCAAAACATTACTACGAGCCCTTCTTCATCAGATCATTCTGTTGTCTCATATGTGCTGCTGATGGTTTCACAAACGCACTCTTCATGATTTTAAGAGGAATGTTCTTCCCGGATAGAGTTAGACAGTTCACCGCTCTACGGCACGGATCAAGGACCGCCGGCAGGGATATATCTCTGTTTTCCTCAAGTGTAACACTCATGTGGTTGTCCCGTGACTTGTAGTGAGTTTTCTTGCTGCTCGTCTTTTGCTCCTCTTCTCCCTTTGCTTTGGTGGGGTGTTGCTGGAGGTGAATGGCGTAGTTTGCCGCTACGAAACCTAGATGTAAGGAGATTGTGGGGTTAGATATACGTACATGGATAATTTAAACTGAAAAAAGAAGATTTAAATGAGAAAAAAGAAATATATTCTATCAAATTTGCCATAGTTAAGTCACTGAAGGATACATATAATAAGATGCATATTAATATTTTATAGCAGGAACCGACCGAAACAAGCAAACAACCAATCAGAACTCGTTATTAAGGTCACTTGACTGGTTATCAGCCAATCAGGGACCAGTATTTCCGGATTCGATCGGTTCCTGCATATTTTGTAGTGACGCGGTTACCTGTCATGAATGCGTCTACACCGGCTCTATGACACCCCGTATCCGTCGATCCATTCACCTCCTTTTCAGATTTCTTATCATCGGTCTTCCGCTTTTTGCTCTTGTGGTCGTGTGACCGGATTGCCTCGTCAACGTTGTGGGATTTTGGGCAGGATTTACCCTCCTTGCAGTGACCGTGATTCTAGGAGTAGATAAAAGTAGGTGGAATTTAATGTAGCAGCACAGTGTAAATGTGAGTTTTACAGCTTGACAACACAGAGGATCGAACAGGGGTAACTGGAATATAAAATGGGCTATAAAATATATGCTACAGAAATATGAAGCAAGTCAAAGTCAAAGTCCAGGTCTATCCCAATCATTGGGTTGCCTGCGGTGCTTATCTCCGATTTTAAGTCCTAAGCCACTCCGCACCGAAGTACTAAACTTGCAGCCTGGTGACCAACCATACGTGCAAGGGAGTAAAACTCACCCTCCCCGGATACTTTTCCCGTGGAACATGTCACTTGAATAATGGGGGTCGTGGTTAGCATCTGGTGTCCAGTACAGAAAGAATGGGTTATCCGCTGCTACCTGAAATAGGTACATATTAGTGTTTAAAAGGGGGGCCCCCTTACTAAATGCCAACATTGCGCCCCAGTTCATATGATCTTGTTTTGACTGTCTCATGGGACTGAAAATGAGTATCCTACCTCTTGTTCAATGAAGTCCAGCCCCTCCTGAAGGAATATCTGGGACACATTGGATTGGCCACCATGCATTGTAAAGTTTGTGAAGTACCTGCACGAATATTGGAGTTTTTAATACTAATACAGAGGTTTGGGGTGCTGTGGTACCTCCTGAAACCCTCACTGTGACGCCTAGCTATTAAAACATAGACAATGCCAAATGGTTTATATAATGCATGTTAGTGCAAATTCCTTGAATTACTACTTAACTGAACCCTTACACATGTCATACAGAGCCATACAATATAACTTACCTTCCCACCATTCTGTCGTTTTTGTAGACGGGAATGTTCGGTGTCTTTATGTCATCGTATTTGCCGAAGTGACAGTTTCCACTCCCGAAAAACTCATCAAAACCACGATTCAAAGGCAAAAACTCGTCTCTAAAAAGGGGGAAGATATTGAGAGTTTGAATACTGGATTCAGGGCCAATAAAACGGTAAAATGAATTCATCATATCATGCAGCAACTATCTAACTTGTTTCAATTTACCTATGCCCAAGGTGCCATTTCCCGATAACTTTGCTCCTATATCCAACTGTTTTTAGCAGTTGTGGTATCAAGATCTCTGTTTCATTGATCCCTCCGACCATTCCCTAAGGGAAAGTTTGTCTAGTAAAAAATCCGACTTTGAACCACGGTTCTAAGATTCTTCAGACGTAACATCGAGTCCTATACGTTTAAACTAGTTTTACTTGAGGGGTATAAGCGTTGTGAGCATGTCCATTACTGGTGTAGAACCCATTCCTAATGGGCAGCCGGCCTGTCATCAGAGCAGCCCTGGAGGGTGAACAGATAGGAGCCCCGGAGTAGAAATCAGTGAACAGCATTGTCAATCTACTGCTGCTGCTGACACACGGATGGATATTTGCAGCAAGAACCGACCGAAACAAGTAAACAACCAATCAAAACTCGTTATTTAGGTCACGTGACCGGTGATCAGCCAATCAATACTGCAGTATTTCCTAATTCGGTTACAGTTTAGTCGCCTGACATCACGAATCACTGACATACGACATGGGACAATCACAGCACCGGGCTTTGTGAATTTGTAAACTTGTGAGAGGAGATCTGTCGCGACAAATAGAAGTGATTTGATTCGAGGGGAAGCTGTGAGGCATCGATCATAGGTTGTTGAGTTACTCAATAAATTATTATATGGGTTGCTCGAGACAACAACAGTATCTGTATAGTCACTGGCAAACTTATTAGAGTAGTATAGATTCTATTGTCAGTGCCGGGCTAAACTCCAAACTGCCCCATCTCTCAGGGGACCCTCTAGTCAGCTGATCTAGTGATTGGACAGAGCTACGTAAATTCTTGGTGGTATTCTCATGTGGCAGGACATTCGCCAACACAAACTGTAGGTCTGTGTTGTGGTTTGAAATGAGTGTGAAACGTGTGAACCAGTATACATATTTTATACAGCCTCGATCGACCATGATTTACCGTAACCCCAATTTTCCGGGAAATCTTGATTATGTAGGAAATCAAAGAACATTGCGGTATTCGACCCCGATTTAATACCCGACACCCCGATTAATCGGGCAAAACACTCCTCCAGAGCATCCCGGAAAATCGAGGTCTGTCTGTAATTAGTTGAATCTCAAAGAAAAACTAAAATATAACGGAGTTAAAAATGAGTGATTTTATGACAAAATGAAATATCTGATCTGCCGATATTTATTAAAAACGTTTAAGTGCTCAGCTCATAAACCACAATCCGGTCTAAAACATTATGTGAGAGGGAAATCCATGATTTCTGGGTAGGAGGATGGCTGGCTACTTATATCAATATTTTAATCCTCTCTCTCTCACACACACACACACACACACACAATCTTAAAAAGTCACTACACTCCATCTCTCTCATATACTATCATATCTGTAAAATGCCGCACACACGATCAAAACACTCCTCACTATTTTTTCTTCTGTAAAATGCCGCACACTCGATCAAAACACTCCTCACTATTTTTTCTTCTGTAAAATGCCGCACACACGATCATCTACTCAAAACAAGCTACGAGCCCTTCTTCATCAGATCATTCTGTTGTCTCATATGTGCTGCTGATGGTTTCACAAACGCACTCTTCATGATTTTAAGAGGAATGTTCTTCCCGGATAGAGTTAGACAGTTCACCGCTCTACGACACGGATCTAGGACCGCAGGCAGGGATATATCTCTGTTTTCCTCGAGCGTAACACTCATTTGGTGACGCAGTCACCCTTACAACTCGCGCGCGTAGCGCGCGAAAA
>AVPN01003131.1:0-10711 GCA_000695325.1 Pleurobrachia bachei | reverse complement strand
TCCTTCCAGGGAATCAAGACAAACTACCCAAAACAAGCTGATGCTGCCAAAAAAACCCTTGATGAGATCGATGAGTTGTGGCCCCAGTTTGTAAACCTGCACGAAGAAAGAGTGGAGAAACTGATGTCAGCAGTTGAAGATTTCAGATGTCACGAGGAGCTGCAGAATATAGAGGATGATCTGACAGATGTGAGAAACAGAGCTAACGATGATATGGATGGAAAGACACCCACAAACTTCCAGAACAGTACGAGGGATCTGGAACTGATGGGCCAAGAACTGGTAACAATCGCTGAGGATAGATTCAACCAGATTGAAATTCCACCCCAGACAAAAGTGGATGACAGAATTGAGAGGATTGAAGAATTGAAAAAGGAAATTGCGGAGCTATTGACTCACCAGCTGAATATTATTACTCACGACAACGATTTGAGTAAGATTTACCAACAGATTACTAATGTATCTAGTTGGCTCAATATTGAGCTTGTGAAGGGTGAAAAAGATACACCTTCAAACAAGGAGGAGGTTGATGAGAAAATGTCTAATCTGAGAGACTTGGTGAAAATGTTCGATAGGCAGGGCCAAGTTTTGAGGTCGGATGTTGACGATTTCAAGGAACGAAATAATGAGAGGATGCACATTCCAACTATCAAGAAAGAGATAGTGGAACTAGAAAATTGTACAGTTGATGTTTTGGATGAGCTGAAAGATGCAAAGAAAGAAAAGGAGAATGAACAGGCTGATTTGAAGAGGTTGTTGAAGTATCTCCAGCTTGTTGAGGATCAGGAAGCCCTCTCGGTCTGGTTAGAGGGCAAACAAACCGAGGTGTTTGCCCTTCTTGATGACAATCTAACCGAGATTAGTGCAAGTTTACTAAAACTTGAAATAATGAAGAACGAGATTGACGCCAAAGACCAGGAGTTTCTGTTGAAGCAGACCAAGTTCGAAAAATATAAAGACTTTGACTTTTCTCCCGACAAGTTCAATACTTCTTCTGGAATTCCCAGTCTGGAAGATCTGCAGAGAAACAACGAAGACGCCCTGGAAGAACTACGGAGGATTTACGATCGCAAGAAAGCGGATCTCCTGAAGGAACAGAAGAACAAGAAGCTCCTGCAGAATGCAGCTGATCTGAGCGAATGGGTGGAAGTTAACATTGTCGAAATTAACAACCTTAAATTCGCCCCTGACTTGGTTCATCTTCAGTTCTGTATCAAAACTTTGAATGAGGTTGGAACTCTACTTGAGCCCCAACTTGAGAAACTCAGTGGGCTAAAGAATGAGGTGGAGATTGTTGAAGACCCGCCTGAGGGGTTGCCTGAGGACGTGGAGAAGATAACAGCAGCGTTTGATGATCTCAAGGCCCTTCACGAGGAGAAACATGACAGCATGGCGGTCTGGGAACAGGCACTCAGGGTAAAAAACAAGTTTGATGTACTGGAGAGTTGGATTGGCCATCATGAGCATGAGCTTCTGTGTGGTTATGTCGGAGAGAACTCAAACGAGGCTGTGATTCTGTCCAACAGGCATGAACGGATATTGTCAAACCTGCAAGCGCAAGAGCACATGTTCGAGAAAGGATGCAGCGAGTTCCAGAAACTACCATACGATCTGCGAAGAAGCACAATTCCTGAATTTTCTGAGTTTCAACACCGATGGAGGGGTTTCATGGCACTCCTTGACTCTTATGGGGAGTCTCTTGGAGATAGCAAGACCTACCACGAGATTTCAATCTATGGAAATGACTACCGAGAAACAGGAATTGAGAAACTCAAATTCCTCATGACGGTGGGAACAGAAGGGAGTCTGGAAGCAGTGCAAAAGACGAAACAGAAGATCTGCGAAGTGAAAGACTTCATGGAAGATCTAGAGAAATTCCTGGAGAAGATGAAAGAGATCATTGCCTCTCTGAGCAGCGAAATTCTCATGTGTTCCAAAGAGAAATGTCACGAGTTCATTCTACTGGCTCCATACACAGTAAAGATGCCCTCCAACACCCTCGCGAGGTCGATTAGTGGCTCAATGCCGTCTATCAATCAGAGCTATGTCGGCAGCGTGACCAGTAGCAGGATGAGGGATCAAAGGGATCTACCTAGGGGCCTCAAGCTGACTCTACGTGAAGCAAAACAGGACCCACTTTGGGAGTGTGGCTACACGTTTGGTGGCTCAGACCACGTTGATTTCTTCCCCGTTTCCCAGATAGCAAGACCTAACGAGGTGGAAAAGGAGAAAGCGGTGAGTCTCGCTAACAGGCTCTGGACAGAGCTGAATGATCTACTGCGAAAACTTCAAGAGCAGTCCAAGAAGTCTAATAACCAGCTGACTCGACTCTACAATGCCCTTCTTCTGGGAAAGAGCAGTGATGATGGGCCCGAGTGGCTGGACAAAGTGGACAGATGGATCAAATCAGAGCGCCCTCAAATAGCCAAGAAGAACCACTATGATCTTGAAATCCTGATAAGGATGTGTGACGAGTTCCATGATGAGGCGTGTGAGAGGGAGGACCTGCTGAGTCGAGTGGAGGAAGAAATCATGGCGAGCATGAAGAGCCAATACGATCCAGACTTGAGGAAGGTGAAAAATGTTCTGGAAAACCTGAAGAAGAGGTATAAGAACACAAAGTTAAATCTGAGACATATCCAGGCGGCGGCACGTGAATACCTAAAGTATATCCAGCACTACGATGACATCCAAAAAATGCGAGATGAAATCCGAGCTACCATTGTGGTTATTTCTGGACTGAAACCGAATCCCAAGGGTCTCCCGAAGTTCGTGAAGGATGTTTTAGAGAATCTGCTGCGATCACACAAGGCACAGGTCGAGAAAACTCTTGATGCGTTTGATGACAAACCACCAAAGGGCATGGGAAAGGAGATCAGTGATAGCAAGAAAGATATGGAGAACCTGTTGTCTGCAATTAACCAGTATGATGATCTGTGCAAGGAAGCTGCAGAAGTTGATGACTATATCAAGAGAGGCGAGGGGATTAACGATCAAATCGAGGAACTAGATGATGATGTCACTGCCCTAGAGTTGCAGGTTGCAGATATTCCTGATGACTGGGGCAATGAGGAGTGTGAACCAATGTTGGAAGTAGCAGAAGAGGAACTCGCCCAGATACAGAGCCAAATGAACAATGACCTCACTCCTGAAATAGAGGAATTTGTCCTTGATGGGCTGGCTCTAGTGAACAAACCACCGCCCCTAGGTGACAAGGTGCGTGAAGTCAGTGAGACTGTGCAAAACAACTGGGAGACGTTGGCCAACCGACTGAAGAACTTCAAATTGTTCTTGGACAAAGCATTGGAAACCATGTCTGACGACGAGAAACATGATTCTGAAAATGATAGAATTCATGTTGGGATCAAGTACCTCTCTTCTCTTATTGCTGACCCAGTTTTGGATGGTCGTGGCGATGATGAGCTGAGACGTGGTAGCCAACTTATTGAGCGGGGTAGTAACATGTTTGATAAACTACGAAACGTTACCCAGAAGGCAGCAGAGCGTGGTCGACCTCTTAACGACGCCCTAAGAAGGAAACTCGCCGAGTTAATTGAGTCCTATGAAACCCGACAGAGAGAGTTGATGAGAAAATTAAAGGAGAAGCAGTTTGTTTCGATGGCGGAGAGTTTCAGAGACTGGTGTCTTCAAGAGCACGAGGACACCCAAAACCAGCAAAACAATTCAAAGAACCTGGATTCCCTGATACCGATCCTGAAGATGTTGCGTCTGAGCATTGACACGAGGAGTGCAGAGCACCAAGCACTTGTGGATCAGGGAAATGAGATCCTGGAGACAGGGGAGGATGAGGAGTACAACAAGGAGGTGGAGAGAGTTGTGGAGGAGGTGGATGAGGCATGGAAGAAACTCAGGCAGCTCAGGGATCATCTAGAATACGTGATCGAGGGGAAGAAGGATCTTAGAAAGATCAAACTGGATCTTGCTGATCTAGAAGAATGGATAGAGAAGGTGCGACATATCAATGATACTGACAAGTGGACTGTGAACATGCATCAATTCCTTCAAAACCTGAAAATTCAAGATGATCTGAACCATCAGGCAGGGATCAAAAACATGGACTACATCAATGAGTTAGTCTCCAAACTAAACTCCCAAGAGTTTGCGCTTTCCGAGAGACTCCAGGTTAAAATCCTGAAAGTGGCAGATGATCTAAAAGATGCCAAAGAAATGATCACCGACCGAGATGGGGTTATGGAGATCTGGAAGGCGATAGCAGACATCAAGCTGATCGCAACGATGGGATATGAGAGAGTTTGGATCGAAGAACAGTTGATTGTCACAAATATTGACTGGAAACCTACCTCTTACAATGACACACTTGTCAAAGCAAAGAAGCTGGGTAAACTACAAAGTGAGATAGACGTGGGAAAGAACAGAGGCTGGAAAGGTATCCCTAAATCGTTCCCTGTCATGTTGCCCTATGTTATTCAGGAGGAACTTGACGAGATCAAGGATCTGTGGGATCAACTTGTGAACAGGATCAATGATGCTGACGGGATGATTGAGAGGTATCTGGCATTCTTCAAGTGGAAGACATCGTGTACTATCTTCATACAGGAGATGGAACAACTCGTTAGTGAGATAGATCCTGATATTGATGAGACTTCAGTTCCTTCCCTGACAGAGAAACTTAACAAGGCAAACCAGATGGCTGCCTCTTCCAACCAGTTTGTGGACAGGTTTAACGATCTCATGGAGGAGAGTGAGACTCTGGTAGAGGATGATCCTTATCTTGAGGAAGACACCAGACCAACTGTAGAGGAGCTAACAAAACTAAAAGAGGACATGACAGGAGATATAGATGAGAACAAGGCCGTCATTTCGTGTCTACTCGACCGGGCCCGTCTTGTCAGGAGGATTGAAGAATGCATTCTTCACACGTCTTCCCTGTTGAAGAAGGTCCTTGTGGTTTACAGAAACAACGACCTCAGCTTTGCCTCTGAAATCCTGAAGCAGTACCGAGTGCTCGAGGACAGGATTCTCGCTGTTCACGAGACACATGATGCCCTGTTCGCAGAAGCTGATAGAATCCGATCCAACCCTAGAATTATCCTGGAGGATGTTATTCCTATTGAACCACCACTTGAGAGGTTGGCCGAGTGTTTTGAGGAGCTACAGAAACAAGGGAATGACACCCTGCACAAGATCCTGGATAATATCAGCCTGTTCGAGAACGTCCTGGACAAGAAGTTCTTTGAGTTCAGCACACTGGTAAGTTCCATAATAAACTGAGTAACTTTCTCAATGAGTTGATACAACATGAATTCCACATTCCGTTTTAGTTCTCTCTCTAACACACATCTCTCCATATAATGCCAGGTATCAGATCTGCGAAGGTGGGTCGAGGAGGTAGAAGAGTATTGTACGGATGGGATATTCTCTTACACTCTTGAGGAGGCCGAGAAGCTCAGAGGACCTGCCGAGATTTTCCGTGATGAATACGAGGATAAGGTAAGTATAATTCTTGTTAATTTGTTATCATTCTTATTATCATTCTTGGCACAAGAGTTCAATGCTGTTTTACAGAAACATGGAAGTTCAACTATATGTCCCCCTACAGATACGTGTACTTGATGAGATAAGTGAGATAGATAGTTCTATCAGGGATGAGTTTGGGCTACAGCTCAACCCCTATACCTGGGTCTCCTGTCAGAAGGTTGACATCATGATGAGAAGTGTGGACAACAGGTTGGTTAGATGTACTGGGTGTTCAGTGAACCCTTGGGAACCCAACATTGCTGTGTTTTCCGGAATTTTGGGTATAATGTACTCTTATCTCCTTCTATCTTGTAATGACATATTGAGCTTATGACATCCCTATTTAGGCTCCGTAAGCAGCACTATTCTATTGGGAATGAGATCAATAGACAGGAGACCAACGATAGGAACAAGAGACAGTTCGTGCAGTACTCCAACCAGATTCACCAAACCATTGACGATCTCCGACACCAGTGCCTCGATATTGACGGTAATAGTGAGAGAGAGAGAGAGAGAGAGAGAGAAAGAGAGAGAGAGAGAGAGAGAGAGACAAAGACAGATCACTCAACACTTGAATGTGTGATGCAAAACGAATCTCTCGTCATTTTATGCAAGGATTCAATCTAAAACTTTAGTTTTGACACTTTACTACATTTATGCGATTCTAACCTAATTCACACTTTCCAGAGGGGTATGCCGAGGAAAAGAAGACCATACTAACAAAGAGTTTGGCGGAACTTCAAAAGGTCAAAGGCTCCCTCTCGACCCTCCAGGACAAGCTGGGACAAGATATCGATATATTTGTAACGGATATCACAGACCACACGATCAGATCACTAGAGCATGAAGTGCAGACCCTGGAGAACCTGATAAAGGCCCTCATTAACCGGGCTGAACAGGAACTCAGTCTACAAGATGTTACAGGTACACACAATCAGATGATATATAACATATCGCGATCTAAACAATATCATCGAGATCTAAACAATATCATCGAGATCTAAACAATATCATCGAGATCTGAATAATATCATCGAGATCTAAACAATATCATCTCTCATCAGACGTTGCGATGAAGTCTCCAGAGGAGTTGACAGAGATACGATCTTCTTTCCATTTCTTCGATGAAGATAAATCCCAACGACTCGAGTATGACGAATTCAAAAAGGCTCTCAAGGCTCTGGGTTTCGATGTAGGACCTGAAACTTCTGAGATTGATCCTAAGTTCCAGGCTATTTTGGACATTGTCGACATCAACAGGTTTGTTCTCTCTCCTGTTGGAACGATTGTGCTGATGAAATTGAGGCTGTGAGAGTGGGTAGTGTTGTTTAATACTGCTGGTGTTTAGAAAATTCCAGAGAAGTAGTACTTCATTACAAAGCTTTTAGGGAAATCAAGTTTTAATATGACACCTGTTTAAAGCACCGTTTATCTCGTGACACAGCTTATCTATAACCATGACACATGACCTGGTTTCTATAGCAACCACAAATTCCACCACATTCCAGGACTGGGTACATCTCCATGGACGACTACGTGCATTTCATGTTGATGTCTGGAAGAAAGAGCTCCCTTCCGACCAAAGCAGAGATTCTCAAGGCTTTCAGGGAGTTGACTCACGATAGATATTTTGCCTTCAGAGATTCGAGAAAACTTGGGGTCCCAGGTTAGTCATTGATTGAGCCGTGTTTAGTGATAACGACAGTATTAGCAGATCTCATTATAAATTGAACCCTTTTTCAGATGGTTGACTATTGCAAGCGGAACATGCCTCGTATGAGAGCTCGAGGAGTACCCCAGGACGCACTTGATTACAACAAATTCTGTGATGCCATTTACCAGTAAAAAAAAGAAAAAGGGCGATTATTTAGTGTTTTAATAATATTTCAGCTTGGGATTTTGTATCATTTCTGTGTAAAATTGTTTATAAACGGACATACTGAATTGATTTGTGCTGCAGAGTCCTGCTCTGATACTGATAAAAACTTTTTTCTCTCTAGAGCTACACCTCCTCCTATAGGACGGCGGTTAATCTTCCGGGCCTGGGCAACCTCGGCTGATGATGGCTTCCTTCCGTTCTGACTTCGTGCCACACTCCAACAGGTTCTCCCACTCAGTGAAATCTGTTCCACACAAGGTGGCCATGGCTCTACCAGTATAGCACGCCCTGGAGTACCCCTCTAGAGGCTCCTCTCCGTAGCAGGCGTCATATCTGCAGCTATCAAACATGAACCTCAGTTGGCGTGTATCAAAACACGTGTTGTCAAGGAGGGAGTACAACTTCCTGCAGTTAACCGACTCCTCCTTCCTCAGATTGTCATCTGAACAGGTATAACTGGGTCTCAGGGTCTTTTCAGTGACAGGAGTACATCTTGTCTCGTGGGAGGGAGATCTGATCCTCCAGGAATCCACAAAGTTGGCCATCTCCTGCTCGGTTTGGTATCTCCTCCGTCCCTGTACCACATCATTGGAACTGTCTCCGTCATTGTTTCCACAGATACCACATGTCATGGATCCTTTAGGTACAAACACGTGTACCACACTGTACCCATCATACACCACCTTTACACCACCCCTCATGGTGAGAGTTAGCTGCTCGTTCCTTAGTTTAGCAGATATACCCCCTATCCTCACCACCTCTCCCTCCCGGTACTCTACCTTTTGCCCATAGTCTGACATGGCCCATGTACATCTCCATGGACGACTACGTGCATTTCATGTTGATGTCTGGAAGAAAGAGCTCCCTTCCGACCAAAGCAGAGATTCTCAAGGCTTTCAGGGAGTTGACTCACGATAGAGATTACATTTTGCCTTCAGAGATTCGAGAAAACTTGGGGTCCCAGGTTAGTCATTGATTGAGCCGTGTTTAGTGATAACGACAGTATTAGCAGATCTCATTATAAATTGAACCCTTTTTCAGATGGTTGACTATTGCAAGCGGAACATGCCTCGTATGAGAGCTCGAGGAGTACCCCAGGACGCACTTGATTACAACAAATTCTGTGATGCCATTTACCAGTAAAAAAAAGAAAAAGGGCGATTATTTAGTGTTTTAATAATATTTCAGCTTGGGATTTTGTATCATTTCTGTGTAAAATTGTTTATAAACGGACATACTGAATTGATTTGTGCTGCAGAGTCCTGCTCTGATACTGATAAAAACTTTTTTCTCTCTAGAGCTACACCTCCTCCTATAGGACGGCGGTTAATCTTCCGGGCCTGGGCAACCTCGGCTGATGATGGCTTCCTTCCGTTCTGACTTCGTGCCACACTCCAACAGGTTCTCCCACTCAGTGAAATCTGTTCCACACAAGGTGGCCATGGCTCTACCAGTATAGCACGCCCTGGAGTACCCCTCTAGAGGCTCCTCTCCGTAGCAGGCGTCATATCTGCAGCTATCAAACATGAACCTCAGTTGGCGTGTATCAAAACACGTGTTGTCAAGGAGGGAGTACAACTTCCTGCAGTTAACCGACTCCTCCTTCCTCAGATTGTCATCTGAACAGGTATAACTGGGTCTCAGGGTCTTTTCAGTGACAGGAGTACATCTTGTCTCGTGGGAGGGAGATCTGATCCTCCAGGAATCCACAAAGTTGGCCATCTCCTGCTCGGTTTGGTATCTCCTCCGTCCCTGTACCACATCATTGGAACTGTCTCCGTCATTGTTTCCACAGATACCACATGTCATGGATCCTTTAGGTACAAACACGTGTACCACACTGTACCCATCATACACCACTTTGACACCACCCCTCATGGTCAGAGTCAGCTGTTCGTTCTTTAGTTTAGCAGATATACCCCCTATCCTCACCACCTCTCCCTCCCGGTACTCTACCTTTTGCCCATAGTCTGACATGGCCCATCCCCGGACTACAGGGAGCTGGGTAGTTCCATCAATCACAGTCAGGGTATCTAGACACCTCCCAGTCGCACATTCACTAAATCTCACATACACAAACCAGGACGCAAAGTCACAGTCCATAGCCAGAACATAGGAGCACTCCCCCTCAAACTCGTAACGCCAGTCATCGAACGTTATCACGTTACCCCCGCCTAGCATTGTGCAGTGGTCCATTGCTGCCAGGTCTATCTCAGATATATCTCCATCCTCCACAATCACCTCTATGTTGTCAGGAGTGTCAGTTAGGTATGTCGTGGTGCCGGGGAGGGGAGACGTAGGGCTCTCTTCACTTTCATCCGCTACCTCTATCTCCCGGCTGTTTGCAAATCGGTCGATACAATTCTTAGCAGTAGCAAAGTATGTCCCCGGCTCGTATACTGAAACTCTGGAACCAGTTCCTATCTTCTGCTTGGCTGCCCCCTCTCGCTTGTACCATGTTACTTCAGGCTCTGGGAATCCAGACACAGACACCGTTAATCGGGCCCTTCCACCGTTCAGAGCAGTTGCAGTTGTGGTGGTTCCGATTACAGGAGAGGAAATCTTGGCGCTGCAGTAGCCTTTATTTAGGATCTTTAGATCGGATTTGTTACGACAAGAGCTTTCCTTCATGATGCATTCAGAGTAGTATACCTTGCAGTCCGTGGCACACACCACATCATACTCACCCGGACAACCCAAATCACACGGATCCTTCTTGACAGTGATATAGGCTGATGAAACTGCCGTTCCCTTCTGGTTGACCACCTTACAATCGTACCAGCCTCCATCTTCCTCTGTCACATCACGCAGAACTATCACGGCATCTCGAGTCTCCTCCTCCTTCTGTCTCCTCCTTTTAGGTGGGGTATCCACCATGAATGAGCTATCACCTCGAGCCCCAATACCTATATTAGGAGCAGGACGGGAGGAACCTACACACCTCAGGGTTACAGTATCACCCACGTTAACAGTGGTGTTCTGGAGAGGGGTGGTGATTGTCGGCTTTTTCTGCCTTCGTTGGGCTGATCCTGGGGACAGCAGGAAGAGCGAGAAAACCAATAGCAACATCTCTAGAAATCATTATTCGATCAGTTTTTAAAAGAAATCAGCAAATGATATAACCTATGGATTTTTCAAAGATCTATATGTATCAAATAGGTAAACTAATTGTTGCTCCGGCCTACAGATAGTATCTTCAACCTGCAAGGGCAGTTCAAATAGGTTGCTCGCCTAGACAAATATATCGATTGCCTATACAACAACAGTTACAACAAGGAGGGATAGAGAGAGATGAGAGAGAGAGAGAGAGAGAGAGAGAGAGAGAGAGAGAGA